>JACJUY010001094.1:0-121454 GCA_014220935.1 Platorchestia sp. MABIK
ATTTTAGGGAGTGTTTTAGTAAAGATGATCAGTAATTTTCTTCGTCTTTTAACGCGCGATGAACTGGAACATTTAGTATCGAGTTAAAGGAACGCAGAACCGATGCACAAAGTGTGTTCCCACACAAGATCCCCTGCGCTTAGAAACAGTTCAGAAGGAAGGCTATGAAACCAAATAAAAGTTTAAGAACAAAGGTAAAGGTGCTGATAAATAAGACAGTAAGGAACCGAAGAAAATGATCCGTAACAAAGCAGAAAACACATTTCATTTCAACAAAAAGAAGGCCTACCTAACTCTCAGCTCAAGACCTCACACTGTCCCTCAGGAAGCGCTTATTCCCATGGGGACTATAATTGTATTTCCTGAGAGGGCAAAACTTTTCATGCTCAGTTTCATTACTATTCATTTGTGAGTGATAATTTTAATGCTCTTGTTGCGACAATTAATGAAGCGCTTAGTTAAAAGCTGAAGACAGAAATAATTACACCACTGGTGGGTTTTGAAATATGTTGAGCAACAAATTCGAGGTTTAAATAGCACTTGGTAATAAAATACGTTTTAGAATAAAATGAGCATGAAAGAAATTGAAATTAGTTCGGCGGATATAGTTTCAGTAAACAAAGAAAGAGAACACGGTTGAGTCAAACAATTAACTTGATCCGAGTTTCTGGTGTGAAAAGAGTGCTTAAGGCAATGCCCAATATTTCAGGGATATGCGAATCGAATTAGAATCGAATTCATCCTTACTTTTCAAGGTAAGTGAATTCTCAAGTATCCTAGATAACTAGTGAACACGGCCTTTCAAAAACGACAGGATTCGTCATTTTCCTTAAGTAAATCTTCCAGATGTGGATGACAAACAAATATATCCATCCAAATGGTCCATGAATTAAAATATTCCTGCACTTGTGCACTGGTAAAACTCGAATCAGATATGGTCATTGAGTACCTTCAAGAACGTGAGAGAGAGATGGACGGACCAACCAAGCAAGCAACAACTGTGTATTATTATTTATTATTAGCCTAGAAATTTTGGAAAAATTTGCCCTATCTTATTCCTTGCGATAAGTTACATTTTCTTAAACAGTAGATTCATTTTTCATTACCGCAATATCATTTGGCCCGTAAACAAAAGTGAGTGGATGCTAAGTTTTAATATTATTTCAATGGCATCTATGATACTATTCAAATAGATGTGAATTAATAGCAATGCTACAAACAGGAGACAATATAAATTAAGCAAATTATTATAGTGGGGAGATAAACATTCACAGCTACATCCTGTACTAAAAAAGAAAATCATGAGCCACATGGCTGTTAAAACTAACTTGTGCCAGTGAGTGTTGAGGAAGCCGTGCATCTCAGCAAGCAAAGGTCTGATGGCCGCGACGGGCAGACAGGCAACTGTGCGACAGATAACGTCCCGATTGCTGTTGCCCAGCACACGATGCAGCAGCTGACTGTCGCCACTGTTCAGACCCTGGGTATTCAAAGAAGAAATCACATTTTGGTGCTAAACCGCGTACGTCAGTCATCATTACTATGAAATTGAGATACTGACTTGAGATAGTCAGAGCATAGTAATTTAGGTACATGTTATCTGAAAATGCCAATATTTAGAAATTCAAATGAGAATATTTTGAAAACGACAGTATCTGTATTAATGCTACGAAATATACTCTCAGAATGAATGAACTAATAAGTACACAAAAACTACTTAACAGGAAAATATAACCAATCCCATAGAATATAATGAACGAAATACTTGCCAAATCATCGTGAATGAAAATTGAGATAAAAAACAAATTATCACACTTATTATTTATAAAAAACATGCTACAGTCAAGATACCCTCAGCCAATTAAAAAATTTCATCAGTGAAAGAAGTCGTTTTTTATTGCAATCAGCGCACCAAAAATAAATAGCTCATAGCTACTTGCCCAAAACAGAGCTGAAAAGTAGCTCTCGACTTTTGCAACAGGACAGGGAAGAGTGCAGGAATGACTACTTTGACCAACAACATGTGGAAGTTATGCAATCAGTGTGTGATCTCATGCAAACCTGTAGCAGCAGTTGAGCTTGACTCTTCCTATTGAGAAGCGCAGCTGAGTCTTCCGCACCGCTGGCGCTGTGCGTGATGTTCATGGCGGTCATGATGCTCTCCATGGGCAAAGTCTCGGTCGAGGCACCATCTCCTGACGCGTCTTGGTGTTTGCTGGCTGACCGCATCTGTCCATGGAAAGTTCAAATGCTTTTAGTCCCTGAGTGGTACATAATAGACTAATGATGAAATATTAAATCAAAAAGAAATTGCAATGACTACTATTAAATTTTAAATTGACGGACACCTAATTTCTGAATGTCTACATTTTAGTGTAAATATATGAATTGGAGTTATTTTTTTAGTTTGAACTTTACTTTCAATCACACAACTTTACTACTGTATCAATAATATAGAAGCTGAACGGAGCAAATTGCCCACTTCTGTTACTTTGCGTACTAATGATCTATTTTCAACAAGTTAAAATGAAGCATGTTGATCACTGTGAGACAGCGATGTATAAAAACTGTTTCTCGTAGAAAAGCAAAGTAAAAAACCTTTGTAAATCCTGAGGATGAATTTCTACAACCAAGTAGCAGAGTGTTGCATTTTTAACGCCCTCACTAATTTGAATAGCTCACTTTAAAAATATGTAACAAGAAAATGTGAAACTTAATAACTTTCTTCAATACAAAGATACTAGTTTCGTAGGAGTGTAATATCACAGCATGTACTGTATAGATAGACGTTGTTGAACACGAAACTTTTATCGGTTGTTGCCAATATTTTACAACTGCTTCAATAGGATATTTGTCTTGAACAATACAAATGATTAACGACGGTGAACGTGAGAAAAAAATGTCAGCAAGAACAACGAAGAGCAAATGGCTTACCTTGAGAGGAGGCATGTGTGCAGCGGTGCCAAAGGTTGCCTTAGGGTGAACAGCTTGTGAGTCCAGCAGGTGCGCACTCTTGCGGCTCTTCTCGGCACTCGGACGCGTGAAGTCGGAGCGCACCAGCTCCATCTCACCCTGCAGCTCTGACAGGCTCTGAAGCAGATTAGATTAAAAATTAGTTTAAGCTTCCCTTACCACAATATTTTAGTTTAGTCGTTAGTTTTAGCCTCCTTACCCGCAGCAACAAATGCGATCCAAAGAGAGGAAGGCACCATTTAGTATAGGATTAAGGAAACGCGGAATCTACGCAGAAAGGGCATAGAAACAGAAAGTTGTGAAAGAAGATTATGAAACAAGATCTAAGTTGAAAAAGAAAGTAGTAGGTGCTGAAAACAGGACAGCAGTGAATCGAAAAGGGGTGGTTCTTAACATCACAAAAACATTTTATTTCAACAAAAAAGAAAGTCTCCCTAACTCTCCGCTCGGGCCCTTACATTGTCCCCCTGGGAGCGCTAATTCCCATAGATACAATATCTTACCACAATAAAGGCACTCCTAATAGAGAAAGGCACAATTTAGTATGGATTTAAAGAAATGCAGAATCGATGAACAGAATGCATAGAAACAGTAAGTTGAGAAATTAGTTAATGAAATAAGATAAAAGTTGAAGAAAAAAGTAGTAAGTGCTGAAAAACACGACAGTACTAAACTGAAAAAAGATGATCTGAAACAAGCTCGATCGGTTGCAACAGTGAACTGGCTCCACCTTGATTATCTCCATGAGAGGAAAAAAGAATTTAATATTATATTTAAGAAAGAAAGAACTTCCAGATGCAAAATTCGCCGGATATATCTTTAAAATAGAGTAATACGATACGTCGAATTTCAATTTATGAACTAAAGGATGACAATTGACAGATGTGAAGAGATTAACATCAAATAATTTTTTTAACTTTTCAAAACAGTATTTAGGCATTTTGTTAAAGTAATAAAAAACTTTAGTATATCCAACTTAAATAAGATATAAAGCAACATCAATAACCTAAGAACGTTTCACCTTTCACCTAAGTTTCGCACAACTATGTTTTTCAATGGAAGAATTTTGCAGTTATTTCCTAAAGAAAATCTTTAAATACTTGTGAAAAAAACTTACCAATTTTTCAATACGCAAACAGCTGCCCTTTCCGTATGCCATGATGATGTGGGTCGCATCCATGAGACAAATGCGCTGAATGGGCATCACAATCCTGTGGTCATCATCGCTGTATAGCCTGAGCGTGCAGGTGGCACTAAGGGGCTTCTGGACGTTTGAACTGGGCAATGAACAAAGGCAAATTATATTATATAACATTGTAGGACTAAAATAAAGGCATGAAGTCCTGTAGGGTAGCAAAAATTTTGAGGATAAGAGCACTGAGTACATCAAATATAGATTGATTGATTATAAGTGTTAGTTTCAGCCTCCTTCAGAATAACTAAAATGTTAAAAAGGAGAAAGAATGAAGGTCCCATTTAGCATACAGTTAGGGGACCACAAAATCAATACACTTGATGTGTTTAGGCACAGGATCCCAAGCGCATTAGAAACCATAAGTTAAGAAGGAAGGTTAGGAAACAAAATATAATTTGAAAAAGAAAATCAGAGATTCTGAACAACAGGACAGTGGCAAACCGAAAAAGATGATCCTTAACAAAACAAAAAGCATTTTATATCAACAAAAAGAAATCCTACCTAACTCTGAGTTCAGGACCTCACCCTTTTTTCCCCACTGGGAACGCTAATTCTCAATGATACAACAGTTATATCCCACCTAGGAGATCAAGTTATATATATTTAATACATTCTGTATCTTTAAATTCAACAGTTTCAAGTTTATCTTATTTTGTTCAATACAATTGGTAGAATAGTTCTTCAACAACAAAAGAAATATCAATAAAACTGCAAAATTATTCTTTGAAAATTCTTTTTATGTACAATCTTTCATGAGGTGCTCAACTAAACTGAATACAAACAAGAGTTTCAGTGATTCTTTTTCACAAGACCTGTAGTAACCAAATACAGCACTTCCATCAATACTTACACATTGAAGCAACCGCTAAACAAGCGCAGGGTGCCTAGCACAGACACAACTGCAACATCCTTCGTGGTGGTCCTCACATCAGCTACTTGTTCAGCTGCTTTCAACACAGACCTGGGAGCTTCTAGGGACTGTCTTCCATGGTTAAGATCATTTGCGGTAAATTTTAAAGGAAGATCCCTGGAAAAAAAACATGAATGGTAACATCCCGTGACTTTACTTTCACATACACATGAAAATGTTAGTCTAAACATACATCAATAATTTACTCGTCTTCTGACAGCAACATAAAGGACTGCCTCGTCAATATTCATAAAACAAGGCAGTACTAAAAGCTGAAACTTCAGTAACACAGTCATACAAAAGGTTTGTCTAATTTAGTAAAGCGCTTACCTTCTACAACCATAATTTCCGTGGTATAAATATCATAATCAGTAACCTAACTAATTGATCATACTCTTGAGTTAGCTTTGATGTTGTTAAAACCGATACTATATCAACGATGATACTGATACAAATTTAACACAAATGATTATTTAGGAGACAAAATAATTTACAGAACGAAAGTTTACATAAATTTGAAATTCAACTTCAACAAATTTGTCATATTGGACAAGGCTGGCAATAGTACATTAACAAAAAGAATTTACAAAAATATTCGAGCTTCTTCTCTAACCGTACACAAGCCAAGACAAGAATTGGCATCAAAATGAAAAACTTTACTTTAGCGAAAAAACTCAAAAGCTGTATTAATAATAATTTTCGGTGCCTGTATGTAAACATTTTGACGCATCAGAACTCAGCCCCTCTGGACAAAAACCTCAAAGCCTAGAAGGATTAACAAAAAATAATTTTTCGCATTTAAAGGGTTCATTTTCTTTACAAAAAATGGATTTAGACACAGAAAAATGTCTTTTTAATCATACAAAATTTGCAAGTTAGTTATAATTTTTGCTCTCCTTTTTACCACGTTTTAGTGCAATGCTGCCTAAATATTTAACATGAAAACTGATCAACGTAGAGCAAAGTTGGATCAATGTAACAATCAACGTTGAATGACAAACAAAAAAATTGAGAGAACAACCCAGTGTAGATTTAATCCTTTACGACACATCATTTATGTTGCTGTCTTAACTGAGAGCTGAGTTTGAGGAATAGCTATGCTAGCCCCACAGGTCAACAATCCCTGAGTCACCACAAAAATAGATCCGTTGCAAGGCCAAAATATTACAAATAAATTGAATGCAAAACTTACCAGATATAAACAAAAATATCATTATGAGAGGCAGATATCAAATAGAGAGGCTGCTTCGTGACTTTCTGAAGCACAGGGAGGAGGCAGGTTGTTTCTGAAGCATGACCAGTGAGCTTCTTCAGCACTGCTCCTGGTTCAGCTTCATGTTCTAACATAGATGATTGCTTCAGCCCATTTCTTTTCTTCTTGAGGCCATTGGCTCCAATGTGTACCAGCTCTATACACTGGCTGGACACAGCCAGTACATTGGGAGTTATTTTGCACATGCTCTTGTTCCCACTCACAGAGAATTGCCTGGAATAAGCAGAAAATGAGTAAAAAATGGCTTTTCTGCAGTAATGAAATAAATTTATCCTACATAGCAACTAGAGTACACATCAAAAGAAGCACTTTAAACTAAGCCCATCCTGCACAATTGCAAACATAATTAGGATTTTATAGATTTGCTTTCAAGCCTACAGCACAACAGTCAAGTTATGAATAATAAACAATTCTTACTTCACCTCACAGTAAAAAGTACACACATTATTTCCAAACACCCTTAATATATAGACATTAAGGACTTTCCCCAATTAGAGTATTGGAATGAAGATTAGATAGGATGAAAGTTTAGGCCTCCCTAACATCAACAAAGACATTCCAAAGAGAGCAAGGAGGAAGGCATCATTTAGTACAAATTTTGGAAATGCAGAATCTATGCACAAAGTGCCTAGAAACAGGAAATTGGGAAAAAAGTATATGAAACAAGATAAAAGTTGAAGAAGAAAGTAGTTGGTGATGAAAATCAGGACGGCAGTAAACCAAAAAAAGATGGCCATAACAAAATAAAAAACGTGTTCTATTTCAATAAAAAGAAGACCTACCTAACCTCTAGCTTAGAAACTCATATTTCCCCTAGTAGTGCTAATTTACAAAACTCAATACATACATCAAAGTTGGCTTAAATAGTGAAATAAGTATAGAAAAATGGACATACCTGATAATTTCTTGCTTCACAACATCCCAAATGGTGAGAAGGTTGTCACTGGTGAGTACAGCAAGAGCAGCGGCAGACAACCACTGCAGTGAGGTGACCGCCACTTCACCAGATGCAGCTCGCCACTGCTTGAGCATTCGACTCTCGGGCAAGTTATACAAGATAAGTCGGCCATCAACCGTGCCAAGGGAGAGCACATGGTAGGATTTTCCATCCTGCCAAAGAAAAATTTTCAATAGAAACAAAAGGAATCATAGGTGTACAGAACAAATACATAAATTTTACAATTAATCCTCTCCCCACACACAAAGAATTACAGACAGATGATACATATTTATTTTGGTCTAAACACCTAAATGAAATCTTTCTATCAAAGTGAAAAACATAAAATTTAGAATGGTAGTTAGCAAGTTGATTTGAAACTGATCTTAGATAAAGCAAGTAAATTTTTGCGTTTGTTCTGCATAATTTAGAAATCTAAGTAACAATGTATACTGGTAACTCGAGATATAAATTTTATTCATTCAGTGACCTTGCCTGTGAGTTTATTTCTCATATCTCAAGTTTATCAAAGATACTCCCACAGGAAGGCAAAAAAGCACACCGATTCGATTCAGGAGCGACAAACTGGGTGGTGTCCAGCCAACCAACCAGCTGACCCAATTGCTCGTTTTTCAAATGTTTCTCATATTTCAAAGCAAAATATTGCTAGGTTGATGGAGCATTTCTCAAAAATCTTGTAAGTTAGGACACTCATATGTCACTTGGGGCACTACTGTACTTGAGTATTTGTGTCAATGCAACAAAATGAGTAGAATTCAATATATCTCTGAAGCAAAGTAGTTGCATTGTGTATCTGTGGTACAAACCTAATTTTGTTTTTTAAATTGAGTACAAGACTTATGTACGAAAAAACTAGGTGTATGTTAAGGAACACATCCCATGAAAAATGTAACTCAATAAAGCAATGTCCAATAAGGCCCAAAAATCAGTCATCAATGAACAGAGGAAGCATGTCACAAATCACATATTTTTGTGTGCCTATACATGGATGCAAAAGATAAATGGTTTTAACACTTTGACTGCGACGTGCACCACCGGTGGTACACGGAGGTAATTTTCATAATGCTACTGACTGACCAGTAGTCGCAAACTCAATTTTCATAAATATTTAATTAAATCTAAATGAAGACATGATTAAGTTCATGCTACGTATTTTCCAAATAGCTTACTACAATTGACTTTAAATTTGAGTTTAAATATCTGCACAAGGGTGAACCATGATACCCAGTCAATTGCAATGGATCAACAGCACATCAATTTATTATCCTGACTGAAATTGATTCAAAGCTCATGAGGAAAATGAGGAGTTATTTGAGAATAGGTACATGTTTAAACTGCTTATTTTAAAACCAGTATCGTACATGAGCGTTAGCTCTACCTTTACACGTTTAGTGCGTCGGGTTAAACTCAAGTTCAATATTAAACTCACATTAGAATTCTTTTTGGAGATCTATTTTGAAAATCAGAAAACATTAAATAGATTGTGCCTTTATTTGGTTTTCATTATGTATTTATGAACATTGAGTTAGACCACCAGTGGGTATGAACACCACCGGTGGGTCACGTCACACTTAAAGTGTTAAATATCATACCATCTCACTTATACTACTGATGGAGTAGACCCATTAGTTCTCAGTGCTTTTAGCTTCTTAAGGAGTGGAAGCAATAATTTTTTTCATTAATTTTTAGAAAACATTTCATAATTCAATGAATTTAAGTGAGACAATTAGCATTACTACAATTTAGTAATTGACAATATATGCAAGAGGTACTTCCTTCACAGAAGAATTAATAGATGAAACAGAGGTACAACTATTGTAAACAAACCTTTATCAATGAATATTGCAGGGCAGATACAGGAGCAGAGAGTTGCTTAGAAGGCTGATACTCATACATTAACTTGCCATTCTGCAGAAAATAAACTCTGATAGTTGAATCAGATCCATTTACTGCAAAAAACACATTGTCTGGAGATGAACAATGTTGCTGTCCAATCCTGCCAGAAAAAATAATAAAAATTAAACAGGGAAATACAAATTTACTTTCATTCAAATACTGTTATTATTTCAATAAAATATAAACATATATTTCATTAAGTGAACACTTATTTGTGAGCTATTTATCTTCGTGAGCTATTTAACATTTATAATCTATCACTGAATTATATCAATTGATATCATGATACAATAAATAATTTTAAGTTGAACTATGATACAATATCAACAAACAAATTAACAGATGGAAAAGCAACATCTTACACTGATAATTACTAAAGAAATTGGAACACTTTATTAAGGCAATCAAAAGATATATTTTAGCAGGTTAAATTTTTTAAACTTGAAATTCACTTACTACTCAAAAAATTCACAATTCACTTACTACTCAGTTATTATGAGCTCCCCAAAGCAATATTTTTGAACACACTATTGCTTCCAAGATGCTCATTGTTGAACTCTTAAACAGACATGAGGACATAACATCAATAGATAAACTTCAAATACAATATAGTATTCATTGCCTAGTATTTAATAACTGTCTTTATGGGAAATTATAGTGACAATGTTTTTAGTCCTCAACAAATGTTTCAAATATGTATGACAGGACAACTGCATAATTTTTGGGCCATAATGCTTCTCAAATATTTCTCTCTGCAAATTTAATGGAAATTTTTCAAATACCAACCCATCAATGCTACTATATTGTTGAAATCCTTCAAAGATTCAAAATTGAATCAACAAGCAAGCAGAAATTATTAATTATCTTATAAAATATTCATATATATATATAAGAAGTATATAAAACTGCCGATGGAACTTTTTTTTAACATTCTAAATGTAAAAATGGAAAACCCCTTAAATGAAAAAGTTGTAGTCATAGTAATTCAGCAGACAAATTTCATATATCCATTACATACATGCTAAGTAGAAATGAATTAATGATTGAAATAAAACACAAGAGAATATACATACATATACCAGGCTTTTCCTCCTTTTGGGAGGGTAGCCAACAGCAAGCCACAATCGTTCATCCTTAGTCACTAGGACGCAAGAGAGGCAGCACAAACCGCATCAAAACTGCTCAGATCAATGGCAGCACAGCACAACCGTTTTCCACAGTCGGGCCCAACAGCCATAGCTGGCTTATCCCGACCGCTTCATTTGTGTGCAGCCTCCCCCCACACAAGACAGGTGTGCCCCATATACCCCATCACATGCAGGCAGGCTTTCAGTGACCGCGTCAAATAATTACATCCTTACTCACTGCTTCCACTTCCGTCCGTAGTCATCTTTGCGCCACATTCACAATCAAACCCTCTCATACAACACGTTTCACTCCATCTATCCAACTCATCTGTGGCCTTTCTTGCGCTCTTATACCACTCAGCTCAACCACATAAATCTTTCTTACCAGCTGCTCAACATTCCTTCTTTCAACAGGCACAAACCATTCAACCACTTTTTCATTCACCCTGACAACACCTGTCAGCTCCCTAACAAACTCATTCCTAATCCTATCTCTTTTTGTTACTCCAAATATGCTCCTCAAACACATCCAGCCTTTTTCTCTCAGCTGCTCTCAAATCCCAAAACTCTGCTCCATACAGCAAAACTGGCACAACTAAGCTTTCAAACAGTCTCCTTTAGCATTTATACTCCTGCATTCAAAAACTTTCTTCATTGCACTCAATGTTTTGCAGTCTTTACTCATTCAATGTCTTACTTCTGCTTCCATACTATCATTCACAGCCACATCCGACCTGAGGTACCTAAAACGTTCAACCTCCTCGAAACACATTACTATTCATCCTCACATTCAATGCTCCAAATACTTCACCTCTTGAACATCCCGTCACCTTGCTTTTTTTTACATTCACTCTCAACTTGCGTCTTTTGCACACTCTACCAAACTTTGCAACCAGTCTCTACAGTTTTTTCTCTAAATCAGCCACAAGCGCTGCATCATCTGCAAACAACAGCTGACACACTTACTGGTCAATATCGGAATTAATGCGCTCACGGAAATTAAGAATTCTGTTCCAAATAATCACTAAAGGAACACATTTGAAAGTGTCTTACAGGAATGACATTCTACTTGCTGATGCATCATTTTTGAGTCATTCAACTTTGAAGTTATAGAAATGGCGCTTATGAAATGGCTTTCCCGTGCAAGTTCCAACAATGCCGCAAGTGCGCGGAGCGCAAGGAAAGTTATTGATTTTGCAATATATGGCGTAATTTATTATTAGCCATCCCCCACTGAGCCTGAACCCTCTTCTAGGATGTTTTAGTTGACAATACAGTAAAGGTTATCACCCAAAAATATTAGCAGGACTGGAATTGTGAAGACTTGTTTTGAAATGCACTCGACATCAGTTTCAATATGGCGACAACCGTAGAACATTAGCAAAACCATAGGAGTCAATACCGTAGATTTAAAATCAGAATAGTTTTATAACGAAATATTTTTGGGTGATAACCCTTTTGTGTTAATAACTAAAACATTTTAGAAGTGGGTTCAGGCTCCGCGGGGTTGGTAAATAATAAATCACAAAGTACCCAAACGTACTCTAACAGCTCCCGCTCAAGCGCAAACTTACTGGAACTGCTATGGAAAACAAAAATTTCAAAGTTGAATAACTCAAAAACAACGCATCAGCAAGCAGAATGTCATTCATGTAAAACGTTTTCAAATGTGTTCCTTTAGTGATTCTTTGGAACGGAATTCTTAATTTCCATGAGCGCATTAAACCAGATATTGACCTACTTCCTAATTTGTACCATTTTTGACCACCAACTGGGCACCTTTTCCCAACACTCTTGCATTTACTTCTCTTACTACACCATCCACAAGCATATTGAACAACCTCAGCGCCATCACATATTCCTATCTTATGCGCTTCACAACTGGGAACCAATCACTCACCTTATTTCCTATACTCACACATGCTCTGTTATCAATGTAAAAGCTCTTGATTGCATTTAACAGTCTCCCACCCACTCCACACAAGCCTAACACCTGCCATAATGCCTCATGGCCCAACCTGTCATACGCCTTCTCCAGATCCATAAATGCCCACTACACATCTTTTCCTTTTGCCAGGTATTTCTCATTCACCTGTCTTACAGCAAACATTTGATCCACACAACCTCTAAAGCCACTCCAATATGGGTATGCAAAATTTTTTTAAAAGTTACCAAGCTACCACAACTGAGAAGAGATAATTTAAAATTGACACTGCCAAAATCTTAAAAATTTCACAACTGGCTGTCAAAAATTTACTACATCCTAACTTCTTTTTGCTTTGGCAGGCACATAGATACTGTAAATAGTCAACACTAACAAAAGTTAGTCTCATTAGGGGTATTTATAACTTTTTAAAAATAATTACTAAAATAGTAGAAAGCTGTATATTTTCAAGTCTTCAATGATGGTTAGATGGAGTATTAACTATTAACTAGAAGCTATACCCAGATTCTATATTTTTTGTAAACAATAACTTTAAAAAGCCGTTTAAATCTATTTCATTAGCTTTCACGTTGTTTTATTGCGCGTTTAATCCTCAATTTAGGCTCAAATCAATATTTTACGCTCACGTTTCATTACACGTAATTAGGTCTTACCGTGAGGAGTTCATTTTGACGATGTTAGTGTTTCGAATTATCATTCACTCGTCTCTTGAAATTTCGTTATATTTCTCACAACGACTTCCATTCATCAACGATTATTTGAAATCAACATACGCAAAGTAAATCACTTTAAAAAACACTTGTTTTATTTCGCTCTGAAACCCCGGATTCGTGAAGTTAACACGAAAACTAAGTTAGTACTGACTTTGATTTAGACTACGGTCAGAAAAATTGGATCTGTAGGAATGCCGGATTTCAACATAACGATGTGAGTAATCTTCCTGAAGTTGTTTTCTCGAAAAATGTCGCATTTATGCATTCCCTACAAGTTTAAACTGATAATTATAAATAAAGATGCCAAAACCACTGAGAATTTGTTAAGCATACTTTTATAAAATGTACTGCTGAGGTGATGTTGTACTGCCATTGAAATAAATGTACTGCCGAAATTTAACCCTCTATCTAACTCTCCTCACACGGAACTGCCAGCAACTGCTATAATAGAAAACTCCCACTCAAAAGCTGGTTTCTAATGAAAAAATTAATTTTTTTTAAATTGAAGGCAGTAGTTTCTACCATACTACTAAACATTTTTTCCTCAACGTTCACGTGAAATAGTTTATAAGCCATCAAGATTTGTCAACAAATTACCTCGTTCTGATAGGCTGCGGTGAATAGAGGTTTGAACGCCTTCTCATCTTGCTTCGGCAGTGAGTTTCTTTCGTATGTGAGTAAAATTATTCCTACGTAAAAGTAATGAAGCTTTCAGGAAAGATTGTGTAAGGTGTGAATATTTATTAAAAATCATTCCATGGATTCTCCTGGTGAAAAATATTCCATAAATGTCCTAGAACTGTTCGTAACAGTCTGTTGAGACTCAGACTTTGTGGGATGAATTTATGGTGAATGAACTCTTGACTGTCAGATAAATGTTTGATGTCGATTTGACTTCAAATTTGATAAAAAATCCGACCATTAACTTCATTACAAGCTGTGAAGAAAAAAGCTCTCCCAGTACTACTAGCCTAACTGTTGAACAAACTTACTCGGAGCATAAAAATCCTATTACGGAAAGAAATCAGGGTCAAAATAATACTATTTTACTGCTTAACAAAACTGTGCATTTAAAACGAATGAATGAATAATTACGAAGTATTTTCATTCATTATTCTGTATGTACGAAAACGAATGAGTGAATCTACAGTGATTGATGCAAAATAACTCAGGCAGTGATTTTTACTTTCATTCTGAATGCCGTATTTCTTGCATCAACTAGCAAATTGTTATTTTAAATATAGTTTTGTTGAAGAGTTATCATCAAGCTCATGCGACATTGTTAATGAGAAACTTCCCAGGGAGTGCATTGGAATTGCTGAAAATGTTTAGTAGATGTCTGGAGGTAATTTTTACAAATAATGGCTTCGCAACAAGGTATGAAGATAGATACGAATAAATATAAACATGGCGTAATGGCTGCTTTTGCCCATGATTTACTTAAACCATATTTGTTCAAAATTTTAAATTTGTATGCATTCCCTTCTTTTGCATTTGCAGATTTTTTCGTTCAAGCATTACGAAGGCAAGTAGCCTAATGACGATTTCATTCATATATATTAAAGAATAATATAGGGATACAAATAATTTCGGGTGTAATCTTGAGCGGAAATTATCGAAGTGTTTTCCTCTATGTCGACCTTTAAGTCTTAGATGCAGAATCATTTACTCTCAGCTAATATACATACCATCAATGATAATTCTTCATATCGCATGAAATTAGGCTTCTGTGTTGACGTCAATGAAAACTGTCAAAAGCGCTTGTTATCAATGTATGTATCAACGTATTTTTTCTAAACTTGAATCTGTGAGCATGGTTAAATTTAGTAACATGAGCAAGTAATTACATTTCCACGTTCGTTCAACTATTGACACGACTATCATGAACTCCAAGTAATAATAATAATAATAATAATAATGAAGGGTGTTGATAAAATCAACACTAAAGCACGGATACGGGTCCTATACTGCTCCCCTCTACGCATGCCGTCTGCTGCTCCACTCCACGTATGTTTACCAAGCAAGGAACTTTAATATTGTGGCCTTTAAAGTTTCCGCTCAAATAAAAATGATCACCAGGAGATTCTATGAGCTAGGTAAGCTTAAGTTATTCAGGATATCTTATAACCAACATCCGAATAACACGTGATTAAACCTTACATTCCAGAGCTCACCCGTTAATACGGTTTTCATGCCAATAACTTGTTTCGTTTACTGAAACTTTATAGTACAATGTAGAAACTTCTGTTTCAAAGAGAATTATGCAATGTCAGTTTAACTTGAAGGGTTTGACTGTTGATGAAAGTCAACTACCCAGTAAATGTTAGTTTGAAAGAACAAAGTCGGGAGACTATCAACTGATGTGCCAAGATCTTCAACCGCATCTGCAAAAACGGCGTCATCAAACTCAATTGGAATCCCTTAATTAACTGAGGCTGGTAACTGGGCTAAATACACTCTTGAGATTCCATCCTTAAGGTGGAATGCATCATTTTAGGACTTCACAAATATCTACAGTAATTTTTTTTCATTATCGGTTGAGTTAATATATTATTTTCGGCAGCAGAGATCACCCAGTATTGTAAGTTCAAATCACGACATATTAACGGTTCAATGAAGGAAATGAAAAGTTTTTAAAAAACACATTTTATTACTGAACATAAAGGTGTTTGTCGATAATCGCGCATCCATAACACCAGCATTCATTCTGAACTCGTCGCGCAGCGGAGCGTCCGAACCGCACACCAACATTACTTAGTCAACCGACCGGCTGGCGCTCGCTCGCGAAAAAAATAACCTTAAATCTCAGCGTGTCAAAAACGCCAATCAACTTATCCACGAATTCGCAAAAAAGCTCTCGTGAGTGCAGGATACTAGAGAGGGATGATTTAAACGCCGCAAATGTAATCAGTATCATGGAAACTGGTGGAATTGATGAATAACTGTCAAGGACGAAGATCATGAGGAATGTGACCGATTGAAGCATGTCTTTGAATTCATAACCATGACAAAACTTGCGAGAGTTTATTAAAACTTACAGAATCCTAAAACAACAACAGTGGAACAACTGAGTTTTCAACGAAAATGAAAATATTTTCAGAGACTAATCAGCAATGTGGTTCTGATGAAAATAGCAGCTAATGCCCTTCACAAAAGTATAAGTGGAAACGAATTGAAGTCATAAACTAATCGCATTAAATAAAAGAAATAATTAACACGAGACTTAAAAAACAATCAGTATTCGGTATCAAGCTTCTTGAGCTTAAAAACAACACTTTACTGCAAACCAAACTGCGCCTTCATGAAGCGTTATGAGAACATGAATTTCACTGAGTTAAGCCAAGTATCAATCATGAAGCGGTGTAACCCAGACAAGGTATTCGTGCACTGAAGAATTCAGAATTACTAAGCAGCAGCTGAAGAAGAGCGCTGAGAGGAACAGTGTCAAGCGTACAAGCCTCGTGGTTTATAATAAGAAAGCCACTATCAATAGAAAGTCAAGACTCAACCTACAGAGAAGGCTAGCACAACAAGCACTGCCCTCAAGCAGTGACGCAATCGCAGTAAACAAAAAGTGGCAGGGAATGTCAAAGCTTATAAATATCAAGCAACTCCTCTGAGATTTCTTCGGCGATGTAGAGGCAACCACTTCCAACAGAATTCAAAAAGAGAGATAACTACCCATGTCACACAGGATCATTTCGAGAGTGAGAAAGGAGTATAGCTATTTCTCGTCAGTTACCAGGTTACATGAGCGAAGATTTCCCCCCATTTCAAACAGAAAATAAAATAAACAGAAAGGGCTTTGTGAGGTTTCCATAGGATGTTTAGAAAGCATTCCGATTTCCCCCAAACCTACATCCAAAAATTCAGCAGGTTAAGATAAAAAATGTTTGAACGTAAAAAATTCTCTTCAATAATTTTGAGACAATTCTCACGGTCGAGTGGAAACCACAAGAAGCACATCAAAGCTTTACCAGATTTTCAAACACAACTTTTCTAACAGGTTTCGTGATAACATACCCCCGAAAACTGCATGAAAAGGAGAAAAAATTCGAAAGAATGAAACACACCGTAACTATGGCAGTTTGAAAGAATATTTGAGGCGTGAATGCTTTTGACTGGCAAGTTTTCCACACGAATTTCAACCTAATCTCAAAAGTGCACGCAAATAAAGCCATTCGATTATTTTTAGTCCGAACGCATTTCTTAGAAAATTCTATGAGTTGGACAGACATCAGCGCACGGCCACACCGCGTCTAAATGGATCTCGTCTTAGTTAACCCACAAAGCAAGCACGCGCCGGTCCAAACTCTGGGCCTCAGATAACAAGGGCACCAAAAAACAAGTTCCAAAAGGATTTTTCGTTAGATAAAACGATATATCCTGCTGTGAATTACGAATTAATAAAATTTAGTCTAATATTTTCAACAGTACGTTTTTGTCCCGAGTTTATTCCATCACAATTGAAAATCTAAAGCTCGACAATATACGAGACGAAATTAATCTAGTCGAAAGTCATCACGTTAAATTATAGAAAATAGCAAGGGCGCCAAATTTTACAGATTAATGATTCAATTACGCAAATAGTAACACAATAATTTTTGTTACAGTGCAATACATACTTGGATTGTTACCAGAGATGACGCAGCTTGGTATTTCAGGAGAGTCAACGTGAACTTACAAAGCGAAAGAAAAAGTGAGCAGTAAACGACAGTCCGCCAAGGCAGCAGCAAGATTAGTGACCGAACAAAAACAGACACTCCAATCAAACACTTTCTCCAGTCCCCTGTAAAATTAACGCCAGTATATTTGCAAGAAATCATCGTCCAGGTAAGCACTGATTACAACAAAGTGTGCTACGGCACAACCAGACTCTCGGACGAAGTAAAGAAGTCAAAGTTCCAACACCGGTAAATTACTTCTTTAGACTAACATCTCTGAAAATGTATGCAGTCTTAACTTACTGAGTTCGCTCGATCAAAAGTATTGAATCGTAGAACTTTGAAGGTGCACAATGCATACGCAGGACAGTGCAATCTTCAGTTTTATAATAATTAATTCCATTTAGTGAACCATAAAAGAGGGGTAAAAATGAGAGCATTCGACTACTTTGTAGGTTATAAAAGTCAGATCGACGATTTTGTTTGCTGTACAGAAGTTAATCAAAAGTGGGAAACCGAGAAATGTGAGGAAACATGATTGCGAACCCCCTACAAGTCAATAAAATAACACCCAGCTCCTAAATAGTACCACCAACTCCAAATTAATGAAATAGCAGAGCGTTGAAGATCACAGATAAATTGCAGCATCAAGGAAGCAGTAGACGTGACCGCACGAAGAAATCTCCAGCGATGACTAAAAGATACTCTCCACTAACTCATGACAACAGTGCTCAGCTCGCGCCAAAAAGCAAGAACACACCTGAATAGAAACTTCTCTTATATTACCCGCGTCTCTCGACCCAGCCACCAAAGACCAGTCACTGAGTGGCAGGGTGCTGCCCAAGTCAAAATAGAAGCCAAGAAAGTACGGCAGTAACGGGGCCGCACCCACAATGTTATTTATCATAAGGTAGAAAGAAGTGACAGAAGCTAGTACCACATACTATTTACACTCTTCCAGCCAACAACAAAAACCAAGCATCTTCGGAGCGCAGGCCTATACGCCGCCGCGACTTTCGGGAGGGAATTGTTTCTGTACAATCGAGGAAGCGGCAGTGGCGTGCCTCTACACCCACAACTCGGCCGCGAACGCGCCCAACATTGTGCAGGGGGATTGAATATTAGCTACATTAGAAAGTTTACAAGTGTCCCAACATGTTTTCCACTACAGTAAGATTCTACGAGAAAAAACTTGGTGTCAAAGACGAGAATCAAATGAGGGTGTTGATAATGAATGAATCCACCACTAAGCAAAAATAGCAGACAACACCATGAGTAATGTACGGAAAGAAGGAGCGTCACTGAGTGCAGTAAATGTTGGGCCCGTCCTCGGAGCAAATGAGGGCGTAGCGCACGTCACTGGGAAGCGGAGGTGTGACTGGGGAAGAGTGGGGCAACTGCGACCGTCTCGCACGGTCGTCTTTTGATCTCCGCATGGTGCAGGTGTGGACTGCTTCACCAAAATACGTGAAAAATTGATGAAGGGTTCGACAAAAGTGACGGAACTGGGACGCACTCATAAATTAAATCCCACAGGTAGCCGGGCCATTATCTTTGTATGGCAAAGAAAATAATTTTTGCACTGTGTCAAGCTATTCCAATCACAAAGGCATCAATGGAAGTTTAGGTATAAAAGTAATTTGTTGGGGTGAGTACCAATATGGACAAACGTTGATGACTTTTCAAAACGTAATAAAATGTTAAATGATAAAGAGTAATTTTATTTTGCTTGAATAAAACGAAGAGATTATCCTAGCGAAGAGTTGCAAGTGATCATTTGAGAAAGACGAACATATGCGAGATAAATCTAACGATGCCGAAAATGAGGTTTCACTCATCTTTTTCTGAACAAAAAATGAAACATACAAAACTGAAGAATAAAACAGCCTCTATTAAAACACAAAACAAAAAATTTAGCGTTAATTGATCTTCAAGCAGAGGCTTTAAATAAAAATAATTCGTCAAATTTTACAATTTTTGTTCATTTCTGCGCACAAGAGGGGAGCTTCAAAAACGTAATTAAGTACGTTTTAATGGTGTAATTTTGCTATCAAATGGCGGCCGTGAGTAGCAGGCTGCAGCTTACGCTATACCGAGTACACCTTAATCGCTACAAAACTCCACCTTTCATCACTCATTATTTACAAGCTATACATATGAGGGCGAGATTACTTCGCGAGACTAAATCTATTGCGCCTCGCTCGGGAAACCTCTCAGTTTGGCATGGTAAATCTTCCAAGAAGAGAGAGCTAAAAAGTTCTTTCTCTTCCTGTCGTCCGTTTGTCATAGGCATGTCGAGAAGGCGTGATGAGTTCCAGATTTTCTTCTGTTGATAAGCTATTACGAGGAAAACATTACTTGAACAAGATTCAATGACCGCGAATTCAATGAAATCTTCAGTCAAGCTGATTTCAATACCAAATATGATCAAGTTTGTACGCGTTTGGACTCATTACGTCCTTCCAAATAACGGGGCGTGAAATATTGCTCATGGCAGAGGATGGTTTCGGTACACTTCAAAGCTGTTAGATCATTAACAAACAAGCCCACTTATTACTATGGCAGTACCTCTGAGAATGTTAACATCAAATTGAAAAGCCACAAAAGCCTGCAATCAAACGCACTTCATCGAACTTTTTACTAGTTCACATCAAAAATCGCAACTTTTGAGTACAGTTTCGGTTGCTATGAATATTTCACGGTTCAGATAAAAGGAACTCGAGTTGTTATAATCGAGAATCAGTTTTTTGAGTTCACGACTTAAAATTGCGAGTTCAAATGTGAATAAATCCCCTCCTATCCAACAACAGACTTTTATCATGTCCTCTCACTTCAGTGTGGAATGTTAAGATGAGTCTCCACTGAGATTGCCATGTAGAAAAATAAATAACTTGCCCTACAGGCTTCGAGTACTGCACAAAATTTGTGTCTTTTGCACATAAGAGCTAATGGTCAACGGGCAGTCGTTCCTTAAAACGTTGGACTCTTTACAACATAATGTGATTACTCTCCAATGAACAACGCAATGCACCTTAGAGCTACGAACTAATTCAAGTGGATGATACTATAAAATAAACACACGAAGCAGTAATACATACGACTTCATCGTAGCCGATTGAACCTAACGGTAGAGATGACATAGGAGTTAGCGTAGTTGATAGGATGTCCAGGTGCAGGTATCACAAATCCCAATCAATAGCAAGGTTGACATTCAATATTTGGCAGTGAAAAGCAAAAGAAGAAAGGAAATATTTGTGACCAGAAATTATACATCGAAAAATGACCACCAGTGACGCAACTTAACTGCATGCTTAGGTAATTAAGTGAAGAAAATCGAGTAGGTGCTGCGAAATGAATCGTGTAAAGAAACGAGGAGCAAATAAATTATTTTTAGGGCTGAGTTATTAAATCGCGCACACATTACAAAAAAGTGAATGAAACGGCATGAGAATGGAGACCGCAATGGTCAGCGCAGGAGCAGAAGCCACAGCCGGTGTGTCCCGAAGTCGGAACGCCACGAACTTCGTGCGCAGAGATCTCGCTTCGGTTAATCGAAGCTTTGCCCAAACTACGTTAGAAGGGAATTCAGTTTCCTTTTAATTGTAGTTATCACCAGTGATGAATTTTGATGAATGGTCAAAGAAGAAAAGCCTGACAAAAATGAAGAATGGCACATCAGATGCTAGTTAAGAAACTGATTGCATCTTGAACACAAGACAACAAAGCAGAACTTCATGAAGAGATAGCTGCGCGGTCAGTTGAAGCGCCAAGAGGCATTTTTAACAGATGCGAAAAAAGACCAGCGCTGTGCCGCACCACACCAGTAAAAGGACCAAGTACTGAGCGACGCACAGCAGCCTTTCCTGCTGTTTCACAGAGAAAACTATGATCAACTCAAACACTGATTTCAATGAATGTGCCAAAGTGGAAATAGCAAATTCGACGACTGACTCGACACAGAAAAGCTTTCGACTGCTACGTAAATGAGTTTTGTTCATTTCAAAGCTCCTCGATACGTAGAATGATGTAATTTTGAGGTACGACATACAGCAATAAGAAATTATCACCATAAACAAAACATCAAAATAAATGCCATCAAAATTAATGGAATCTCAGAATCAAAGTAAAGCGTGGCTCTACGAAGTTAGACCCAGCACAAGAAAAGCTGGGTAACAAGACCCAACAAGCAGATAATAAAACGCATCAACAAAAGTAAATGCCATTTCAATTTGGTAAGTATTGAGATGGAGGCAAGCCCACTCGTTTCTAGGTGAGCGACGACAAACAGAACGTCCTTAGACTGAATACATAAAATGGTGGCCTAAACGATCAAGTTGTCGATCGGTCACTGAAACTTGTACGAAATTGTTCTCCAGTTCACAGAAAGAACCACCGAGTTTGAAAGACTAAAAAATACAACAATACTAGTGAATAATAACTTAAATTCTATTCTCTACTTTGGACACCATACATGATCACGGTCAGAAGGAGTAACAAAAGGCCGGCACTTGAATCTAACTGCACGGACTCGGCTTTTTCTGCAACCGGTAAAGACATTGACACAGGAAATCCATGGCAATTACGAAAAGTCCTTCACAAAAGTTAATTATTTTACAGGAGGTAGCTGAGCAACACAAGCAACAGAAGTGAAAACGTCAACAAGCCCTCGTCTCCAACATGATTGATTTAGCATATCAGCTCTTGAGTTTCAACTCATCCACAGAAGCACGGAATTGAAATATTTTAGAAAAAAAAAAAACACTTTGAAAATATTATAGCGGTTCTCCACATTTTGCTGGACAAAACATTCCTTGAGATTAAGGAGCTAACGAAACTTAATTCCAATGATGTAAAATGAACGATTATATTGAGTTGACCATCATGGTCGTGAGCCATATTTGAAATGGTACTGAACGCAGTAAAGAGAGAGCTGTGTTACAAACCAAGAAGCTGAATTTGAATTGGTTTGTCACAAGACCAGGCTGCGGATATAGAATGTCAGCATAGCTATGGCTCGGACGTACGTACGAGCGCAACAGCTTGGAGACTTAGAGACACAAATTGGGGTGCTACAGGAGAGCACCGGCCACGATAGAAGAAACAAGATAGGCTCACACCAGTCTTTTTTTCGCCGACCGTGTGGCAATGGTGACGTCATGGCAAAGAACCAATAGCAGCGCTCACATTGCACCTGACAACATTGCTAACACAAATCTGGCACCACTATTGGCCTAACGACATGTCGCAATGGTGACGTCATTCACTTTGTTTGAAATAAAGCCGTCCTACTGGTGACCCGAATAATAGGAGGTGTATTTTCCCCCATAGAAATGACTCTACCTTGTTTCCTCTACCGTGTCACCAGCGCACGTAGCGAAGCAGCTCTCGTCTCTGTGTCTCTCCGTTAACAAACTCTGGCGACCTCCTCAACTGCTCTCGACGTCAAAACGCCAACAGCCAGCAACCATGTCATAGTAAAGTAACTGGGAGGTTAAAAGTATTCTTAGTACCGCTTGCACTTTAGAGTTTCTAAATAGAACAAAAAGTCATAACCTTAAATTATTACTTTATGTGAACTTCACTTAAATTTTCATGTACTGGTCCGATAATAACTGAGTAAATAGTACAGAGTGAAGAAAGGCTTGATTGCTTTGTTCTATGGTTATTTACTAAGTTAGAGAGCTCTCTCTTACTAATATTTTCACGAAGTTACCTCTCCTTTGGAGTTACAGGAGACCGATTATATTAGAGAGAGGAGGCAAGAGGCCGCCTAATCATTTCATTAGGCCCTTGGAAGGGATGATGGTCTCGTGAGTTTGTACTGAGCATTTTTAGAGCAGAGAATTTTTCAGGCTACTGATGACTTGGAAATGAGAATGACCAAAGTTCAAAGGACAGGAGATGTTCGTTCATGATGATTGAAGTAGTAATGAGCCTCTATTGAGACCAGAAATTAATCCTGTATCAAGTCATCGCAAGAGAATGAACTACTCATCCTTCCCAGTATGAGCCAAATAATACTGAACAAAAATGAAATAAAGAGTATCTCATACAACAGAAGGAAGTTCATGCTCCTCAATACAAAATGTGGACTCAAACTACCGTATTTGAAAAATAGCGTGCGTCTTGTGAAGACAAAAGTTCTTGAGACATCGACTACAACTGTTAATGAATTCAACAGTCGAGAAATTTCCAAGAAGCTATGGAGTTGATAATGAAGGCGCTTTAGTGGCGGAGAAAAGACCGAGCTGACTCTTGTTGCCGCTCATTCCAGTGGTGGCGCCGACGCTGCACATCAAAATGAGGTAGATTGATTATAAATTAATTTTGGCTCCCTTACCACTACAAAGATGTACAAAGAGAGGGAGGATGAAGGCACCATTTGGTATGAAGTTAAGGGCACGTGGAATCTATACCCCAGAGGTCTTCCCGCAAAGGATCCAGTGCGCATAGAAACAGTAAGTCAAGAAAGAAGGTCATGAAACGAGACAAAAGTTGAAGAAGAAAGTCAGATGTGCTGAAAAACAGGACAGCAGTGAACCGAAAAATGATGGTCCTTAACAAAACAAAAAACATTTTATTTCAACAAAAAGAAGGCCTACCTTAACTCTCAGCTCTGGACCTCACATTTCCCCCCTGGGAGCGCTAATTCCCATAGATACAACAGTGGTATCCTCCTGAGAGATCAAAATGAGGTATGTCAGACATTTACTAACCAATAAAAGTTACATTAAATTCATTTTCATGACAACTGAACATTACTTTAAATACGTGTAATGCTTGCAAGGGGCACCGTAAAATCAGCACAACACATCGACATTTGCCAAGCTTAATGTACCCCCCCAATTACACTAGCATAAATTAACACGTTACAGCACAGGACGGCCAACACTTCCATTCTATTCATTTGAGTCTAATCATGACAACACTCCATGATCAGTAAAACACTTCAACCCTTCAGTGAAATGAGAATATAAGGCAAACTAAGTTTCATTGACACCCATATAATAAGGCAGGGTGTTGTCCAGTAGGCAATAGGCTCGAGCTAAGTCGGGATTACTCGAAGATATGCTTGTGAAAACCATGAACTCCTCAGGCCAAACTGACGAAAACAGACATTGACAAAATATCTCATATTGAACGTCCGCTGATGATAAGCTCTTAGGTCGGAGACTTCAATTGAAATAAACTGTAAGCATAAGACGTTATTCTCGCTACTTACACTTCGGCATTCAATACGTTTTGTTATTGAACACGTCCTTTTCAGTAAACGTTCTGTTCGCAAGTATTATGATTCAGCAGCCTCAACAAAAAAGACAATAAAAAAGTAGTAGAAGAGGTGATAAAGAAAAGGAAGTAATAAGGAAATGTAGAACAATCAAAAACATGAAAAGTATGTTAATAACGAAGAAACATCATGATAACAAGAAGCATCAAATCAAATAAAAAGCAACGATAATAGATAGTTCATAGGGAGGAACAGGAAGGGGTGGTTGGTTTGGGGGATAAAAATGATCAGAGAAAAGTGATTGCCGTCATAAACGTTTACAAAAACATCTTCCTTGACTTGCCATAAACCAATAAACACGCAAAAGCAATGCTATACACGACCATGTACGTTTTGTGGCTCAAAACGACTCGCTCAGAAAATACAAGGGATGTACAAGAACTTGCACACTAGGGAAAGAAAGCTTTTACGTTAAAGCTTGAACGAGAAATCGTGCGATCCCACCCAATTGATCTTGCTTCCAACTGTGCTAAATAACATTTGAGAGCTTTGTCTCAAACGCGTTCCACCTCAAACCTACATCCCTTCACTCCGAACATCCTCTGTCTTGTCGACTTTCGGTCTCTGAACCTACTGCAACTAGCTCGGTATTTGATTCGTATGAGTCACAAATTAGCTATTATATCTCAAAAGGTTTCATTTTGGATAGTTTTACGAGGGTCAATGAATCGACTATACATAAATTGCTTTAGAATACTATGGCTCAGCACCATAAATGGTCAGAATGAATATGACCCAATGAAGGTTACGCGAAATGCCCAGCGATTTTCTGTATTCGCAATAGAGCTTTGGCGAGTTTGTTTCTTAATTTCATTGACTCATACGTAGATTAACTTATTCTGCACTCCCCACACACAAACCAGATAAAATGACGGTCCACCCAATACTGACAGGCACAAGTCTCTATAGAGGCAAGCAATTTCAGTTTTTGAAAGGCTACAAAAGTTTTTTACTCTATTGTACAAGGCTTCTAATTTATTTTTGTGCAGTTAAATACTAAGAAATTACAGTACATAAATATTGAGTTGGGATTGGTAGATGTGACGAAGTTGAAAATTGGAAGAAATGAAGGTAAACAAGTCAGGAAAGTTCTTTTTAAAATCATTTGAGAAAAACAGTGGTTAATATACACTATAGAAGTTAATATACACAAACAAGCAGCAAAAGGAACACATGAGCGAAGAGACACAGTGATATGAACTCATTAGAAGCTTCTAACACAAAATCAATAACAGAGAAATAAGATGAAGTCAAGTCCTTGTAACACCTGATCTTATATATTAACTATACATAAAATTTACCATGAAATGCTAGGTTTTAGGAAGTTTTAGACTCCCTAACCACATCGAAGACGATGTCAAGAGAGCGTGTACAAGGAATCCATTTAGTATAGACTGTAGCAAACGGGGAATCAATGCACAAAGTGCGTTTACACACAAGATGCCTTGAAGATAGGAACAAGAGTTAGGAAAGAAGGAAAGACAAAAAAAATATTGCAAAAAACGTGGAAGCTGAAAGAAGCAAAATGGCACGATTGATAGAGTCCTGAAGATCTATTTATAGCTGAGGTAAGAGTATCTCAGAAGCATAGGATACACAAAATTAACTAATTTAAGCCTATCACCTATCCCATGCCCAGTGAGGAGCGAAATGATGGAATACAGAGTGAATACGTATAACGGCCGACTGCCAAAACATAAAGTTGATCAGCTGCACGTAACAATATTTTAAAAAATATGAAAATAAATTAACTCGTGTGCGAAACAAACATTCTATTAAGAGGCCATGTAAGATTGCGGTTGAAAATTCATTAAAGCAGCAAAATAAAATAAGCAGATGAAAAGCTGACTGAAATAAATAAGATTGAGGTTGACAATACAATAAAGCAGCAAAATAATATAAGCAGATGAAAAGCTGACTGAAATGTACAAGATTGCTGTTGACAATACAATAAAGTAGCAAAATAATATAAGCAAATGAAAAGCTGACTGAAATAAGAACCGTCACTCAGGAATGAAGGGTCAACGTCAGCAAGGTAAGCAGAGGAGAGTTCAACATCGAAGATAGCAAATCTCAAGGGTAACCAGCAAGGCAAGAAGTGGTTTACATTGATGTCATAATAATTCAAAAGAGATAAATGTGCATTTACTTGAAATAGAGTTTCACTAATTATCCGAGTTGAGGGTACCTGCAGAGGACATCGTCATTAACTTCCTTCAGTGCTTGTCATGATAAAAAGTACACGACTTTGAATATATGCTTATTTCCATCAAGCTTTTGGTACTAATTTTAGCCATCATCGGGAAATTAACTACAATGTTCGTCGTTAATAAATCTCAAAAACACAAATATTAGGAGTAAGGTTGTGAGACGTGTTTTCAGTGTGATATCGCATGCAATACCAACACCAAGAAAAGAGCCCTAAGAGAATACGGGGCAGCTCATGAAATATGGGACAGGTTTCTCCTCAAAACAACTGAAGCTCTTGTTGTGTCTAAGTTTATAACAGGATTCTGTAATTTAATCTCTACGGCCTCGGCGATTTGGAGGCCACTTAAGCTGTAAAAAGAAAGAATGACTAAATAGTTGTTTGTTTAGAGCTATAGAGATCAAATTACTGAACCCTGAAATAAACTTAGGCACGACGAGAACTTCAGCAGTTTGGCTGAGAGGCCTGCCTCAGGTCCATTTTACACTGAGCTAGCAAAGCAGCATCTAGTAAGCTCGCATGAGCTATCTAGCAAGTGGTCTGTGAGACTGGTAGGTAGGAATAGCACTATTACGAGCTGTTGCCTTCACTCTGAAGTCGCACGTTTTATCCAGCACCCAGCATGCGAAGTGAAAATGCTATTCCCACCAACCAGTCTCGCAGACCGCCTGTTAGATAGCTCATGCGAGCTTGCTAGATGCCGTTTTGTTAGCTCAGTGTGAAATGGGCGTTTTGAAAGCTGTCCCGTACTCTCGTTGCGCTCACTCAATCTCGTTAGTGTTAGTACTGCCAACCAAAAATTGTGGTCGCCTTTTTGACGCGGCCTTGAATTGATCGTTGTCTGTAGCAGACACCTAGAGATACGTATCCATAATACTAGCAGGGCAACAAGGAGGAACGCAACTGATGATTTCGATATTGCCAACAATATCACACCGGAAACATGTCTTGCAAACTCAGTTCCAATATTGGACTCTTTAGATTTATTAAGTACGAACCTTGTAGTAAATTTCCTGATGATACTCGAAGTCTGTAGTCAAAAGCAAGAAGAGGATAAGTATATAAATTCATGTATGTCCTTGATTAAGTGTGCACCTTTTCACTCGTGAATAGAACTGAAAAAATGAACTGATGATCTTGTCCATCGTGACTGCCATCTAAAAAAAATTAGTGAAATAATTACGTAACATTAATGTTAAGAGAGAAGTAGTGTTAAGATTTAAATTTTACGGGCGTGACTTTCATCCTAAAAGAAATTAGTGAAATAATAAGAGAAGTAGTCTTAAGATTTAAATCTTACGGGCGAGTGAAGACGTGAGTTACTTTTTTGCCTTGTTGTCACTATCCTGCTTGCGGCCAGCAGCCCCTGCTCCCCCTGCGGGCAGGACAACACACGGGGGACACGTCAGAGAGTGTGGCTCAAGTGCAGCTTCTCCCTTGCACCGTACAACCCAACACGTCCGCAAAGAAACAGTCACTTCACTACAGCAAATTAGTTGTGAGCGCACCTAGTGCAAAGTATAGTAAGATAATGGTACAAAAAAGGTAAAAAAAATAAGCTGGTTTAGAACAAAACCAAAATTAAAGCGACAACCAAACACGGAGTTTACGCTGGGAAGAAACGATAGAGATAAAGGGGATGAACTTGTCAGATCTACGTCACAAATTTGACATTCAGCACAAATATGAGTGGACAAACATACAATGTACGATCTCACCATTTTAGATCAGGTGAACTTTAGCAAGTGTCCAAAGTTCTGCAGGGTCCACATATTTGGACAGTATTGGGTTCTACACGCAAGGTCTAAAATAGAGCCACACTGGTCAGTGAGGTAAGTTTCATTGTCTTTTTACGTAAGTAGTCGGTACCATGAATGCGTCACGCAGTCGCTATGACACCAAGTTAATACGAACGCTGGAGAAGTTCCTTCACAAGGAAGTATAGTCTCAAGTTACTGACAGCAAAGAGGAAAGTTCCCCATGGTTTAGCAACGTTCCTTAAATAAACGCTTAAATTAAGCTCTATTTTTACAAAGAAGACTTCATGAATGATGTTTTTACCCTCCTTGATTATTCTGTTTTTCTGTTGATTACGTTTCCTCAAATAAATTAGTGCTTTCTAAAGTCATTGGAATGAATAGATGCTTGAAGATTGAACCGACTCAAATTAATGAGCAGACCGAGTCATCGAATCAGATAAATTTACAAAGATATAATGCAAAATGAAATATCTTCAAACTTATAAGAAGAAATAGACGCAAACACATAATATAATTGTAATGAAACAGTCGTGACAAAAACCAGTAAAACGCGCTACGTTCAAATGGAAAAAATAGAAAATAATTGAAATAAATTGAAAGGGAATTAATTCCATTGAACATTAGTGATATAAGTTTTCATGACTAGTTTTGGATGAAAATATACAACCTTTTTCAAATTTTCCATTTATAGTAGAATGTTATACACAATGAAACCGAGTCTTGACTCCAAGTGTTGCTCGAGTGCTTCATCACCCTCGTTTTTCCTCCCTTTAGAGGAAAACTGTAGGGTTAACTCGTTTTTATCAGCGTTATTTTATAAGACAATTTTGAACATATCAAATGATGAAGGGAAAAAATCATAGAATATTGAACAAACTTTGCAAAAGACGTTTTAGGTTGACGATATATAAAGACGTTTAGCGAATTCATTCTCAGGTCAGAAAAAACTTGGGTCGCCTTTTTGACGCGGCTTTGATTTGCTCGTTGCCTGTAGCAGACACCTAGAGATACGTATCCATAATACTAGCAGGGCAACGCGGAGGAACGCAACTGATGATTTCGAAATTTTTAAAGACTCATTTGTTTACATTCACCTGCACAGCGAATATGAAAGTAAGAGGTAACAAGTCTGGACAGTATTTTGGTCAACTCGTCACAAGGTGAGATAAGTTTTTCTCTGAAATCAAACAAATAATGATTTTGGAAGAACACATGTACGGCAGTACAAAAAAGTGCCATAGGGAAGAGATCGCTGGAAAATCAAGTGTGATTATATGAGTTGAACAAGCAAACGGATAATTAAATAGAATTCACCAAGCAATTAAAACATGATTCAATGAAAAAGCAAAAAAAAAGAAATCCCCAATCAGAAAGATGTCTGTGCATCTTCCCAATTGTGCACTCAAATAATAAACAAAAATGACCATGGGGCAACACATTTGCAACTTAAAACGCTCAAGTGCAATTAAAACCAACATCTTCGTGACAAATGTGTGAGAAGGTGCAAACGGAGTGAAAGTAAATAAGTTCTTAATAACTAACATGTAATCTTAACCTTTCAATCGAATTTGTTTCGAAGACATGAAAAAGACATGAAAATGAGAGAAACGGCATCAGAATGATAGAAATGAACAGGAGGCGCTTCTGAATTTTAATTCAACAAATTAGAAACGGAAAATTTTCTTCATATTTCAACCAAAATATTCACTAGAAAATGGGCCTAAAATACTTGAAGAACGATTCAATCCATTTGCTTCCATAAGACGGCCAGCACTGCGTCTCGCGCGAACCACAGCACACCCAGAGCTGAAGAGCAAAGGAGCAGATGGCTCTGTGCTAACAAGCAACCACTCATCAATTCTCTAAAAATAAACCGAGGAGATTTTATAATGACATACAAAGCGCAACTGGAGCGAGTGTTGGCACAGACTTCGACCGCTCCTCATCCTACCATCGGCGAGTTCACCTGTTCAAGCTGTACAAAAAACGAGGCTGATTCAATAAGTGGATGAGCTCACCCTTGGGCCTGTTATAGTGGCCGCGCCCCTCTCCGTAGCCGTGTCTGGTGGGGGGAGGAACGGAGGAGGGTATGGCGGGCGGGGGCCCCGCGGACGGCATGCCAGGGTACGGAGGCGGTGGGTCGTCTGTGCTGAAGCCCACGATGTTGGGCGAGTTGGAAGCGCGAGGATTTGCCGCTACTGCTCCTGTAGCCCCCCGGCTGTTCCTTCTGTTACCTGAATACCACACCCAATTGAAAGTAATACTTGATAAGCGGTGGACTGAATATTACATGATAAAACTACCAATCCTACAATGGGGCAAAGCCTTAACAAACAAGCTAGAGCATTAGCAGTCATTCAAATTCGATGTTTGAATTCAGGAATATTCAAGTTAAAAATTTTCGCCATGAAGTTCAGCAACTCCTGTTGGCTAACCCCCGTCACATCAAAGCAGTTTTTCATTCTAAAAAGGAGGCAAGAAATGAGACCAGACCTCACCTGGAGTTACGCTGAAAATTTGGTCATAGATTCTTTGCATCCATTGGTATCTAGCTTACACACTTGCACTGTTGACTTGCGTAACAACCATTTGTACCTTTCCTGTTCTAGTCATGTTTTCGTTTGTACTTTTCGTGTTCTGGCCTGCAGCAGCACGATTTTTTTATACCCCGGACTTCTTAAGTTCTTCAACTTCATGACTCTACATAGACGCTGCCCTTTCCAATAATCAATCAACTTACAACAATTTCACGTAAGCCTAGGAAGCACAATGCAAACACCTACATACTACCTATAATACTATACTACCATCATCAAACTCAGAGAACAGTTCATGAGATATTCACAAGGCAAAGTATTTCAAGAAGAGGCTGAGGAAGAGCAAAAAAGAGCGTGAACACACCAGAAGACTGGGGAGGAGGCTGGAGCAGGCCAGAATTGGCGCCTCTCGTGTGGGGAGGGTAGCGGTCTCCCGGCCGGCGGTCTCTATTGTTGCGAGACGAGTGCGCCGCCCCTCGCTGCTGTTGCTGCTGGGCCTGCTGCAGCTGCATGCTCTCGGGGTTTGCTGTTCTGTGCTGATTGCGCTGCAAGCATAACATCACCTCGTCAGCTCTTCGCACAACATCTTTCCGTACGACTTTTGCTACAGAATTTAATCATAAAAATTCACATTGAGCTCTGAGCTTGTTCTTCCTCACCTTGATACGTCCAAGTATGTTCTCCCTCGCCTTGACATGTCTGTACGTGTTTCTACTCACCTTCGTTGTGTTTTCCTTCTCTTTGAAATTTGTGAAAGTGGTTTCCCTCACTTTGATATATCTGAATGTGTTTTTTTCATCTCACTTTGACACATCTGAATGTGTTTTCCCTCACCTTAACACATCTGAACATGTTTCCTCTCACCTCGACACATCTGAACATGTTTCCTCTTACCTTGTCATATCTGAACATGTTTCCTCTCACCTTGACATATCTGAACATGTTTCCTCTCACCGTGACACGCTTGAGTGTTCCCTTAACCTCGACACGTCTGAGCGTGTTCCTCCTCACCTCGACACGTCTGAGTGGGTTCACTTAAGCATGACACACGTGAGCACGTGTCTCCTCACCTCGACACGTGTGAGTGTGTTCCCTTAAGCATGACACACGTGAGCACGTGTCTCCTCACCTTGACACGTCTGAGTGTGTTGACAGGCCGGCGTAGCGTCTCTGAGAAGGAGCGAGCTGCAGGCTTGTTAGGGTTGGACGAGGGCGTATGCACGGCGCAGCACTTAATGAAGACACCCATCACCACAATGAATGCCACGCTCAAAAACACCACCCAGTACCAGTATTGCTGCACAACACCCGCAGAAAACGCAGTGATAGCACAATAATGATTATAATAATAAGATTGATAAACAAAATTATGCTGAAGCATACACTTCTGAGTCATCTTAATTAGATTAGATTAGTGTTTAAGCCTCCCTTAACCGTAACAAAGGCTTTTTAAAAAGAGGAAGGAGGAAGGCACCATTTAATATGGACATGAGAGAACGAGGAATCTTTGCACAAGGTGCAAAGAAACAGTAGGTCGAGAAATTTATGAAACAAGATAAAAGTTGAAAAAGAAAGTAGAAGTGCTGAAAAACAGGACAGCAGTGAACTAGAAAAAATATGGTCAGTAGCAAAACAAAAACCTATTTTATTTAAAAAAAAGAATGACCTACATAACTTTTAGCTCGGGCCTTCACACCTTCCCTCCAGCGAGTGCTAATTCCCATAGAGACAATAGTTGTACCTCCCTGATTGGTGAGTCATCTAAAACAACACACACTTTCCGAACAACGATTTTCAGGTTTTTTTGTGTATAACTAATTTTCAAAACAAGTTTCTCTCACTAATGAGGTTGACTGAATTTGATGCTTATATTCGCCCGTTCTCTGCAGGACAATTCACACTAACACTAACCACTTCACACTAACACCCGATACAACAATTGCTAAAACTTAGACCTGTATGTTGTCAGCTGTAATTGGTAACTCTTTTGGAGCGCCTAATGCGCATTTGTAAGATGTCCAGGCTTCTAGACAAAAGGAAATACACCACATTAACGCTTTGCACTCTTCTGTACCTATAACTCGAATTCATAGTCACTAGTGAAGAACATAGACAAAAGCAGATGTGATGGTAATCTAAGCAGGAGGTGGGCTAAGATTTAACTGTCTGTGACTGGTGAAATATTTAACAGTCTATGAATAATAACGTGTCGTGGGCCGAACGAACAAAACTGATGAAAGAAATTGCTGCTGTAGAGAAATTTCTTAAAAGGATTTATAAGAGCCTAATGAAATGAGTGTTAAAATCATAGAAAAAACGGTCGACCTGTAATTATTACCGTAACATATTAAAGATTACTGAGAAATTTTCTTCTATTGCTCAGTGGAAAAATCTGGATGAGTGAAAAATGTCTCGGATTCGTTACCTCCCCAACTTGAAAGAACATCAGAGTGGAGCAAGTGCATTTACTGTGGAATTAGTTGTCTCCTCTTAAACACTGAGAAAACACATTTCAAATTTTAAATACTGAGGAAACGTATTGTAAATTCTGATATTGCTTACGGTGATCCATTCTGCAACAGAATTGAGCGTGGCTTCATTGAAGAGAAGGTTCTTGAGCCTGGCCAGTGGGCCCTCAGCGTCCACAGCCCGACACTTCTGGAACACGTCGCAGTAGCCCTGCACGCGCGTGAAGCATACACGGTCACTTGATGAATGTCAGCTGCTACGCTTCACATGCTATCAACCATCTTTAATCATCGAACAGATCTCACAGATAGTTTTGTGAATAATTCATCAAGTTACGAGATGTTTTACAGGCAAAAACTCAAATATGCAATACTTTAAAACTTGAGAAAGAAAAAGCTCACACTACAAATGTCCCATGTACTCTAACTTCAGCACTTTTCATTGGTGCCTGATGCTAGCGACACGTACTCTAATTTTAGCACTGTTCATTAGTGCCTGATGCGGCCACTGGCGCATTAGCGATGATGCGAGCCTCACCTGGAAGTTGTTGCAGGGAGCGCCAGGCCTCATAAAAACAGGGTTGGGGAAGATCCTGTTGAGCTCAGAGGTAGATTTGCAGGAGCTGGCTGCGCCGCTGCCCACCTGACACGCAATCTCGCATAGCTTCTTCTTGTCCGGCACGAGGTTGGAGGTGAGGAAGCACTCGCTCATGTTGTATGCCAGACAGATGCTTCCGCTGCACTCACCATCCTTGCATACCTGGGCAGTAATCAGTCACTTCATAACTTGCTTCAGGCAAGCTTGCAATCGAACCGATACAGCAGGGAAAGAACAGGATTTAAAACATCTTTTCTGGTCACTAATAGAGAACTAAATCTAGATGTGCCGAAAACTGGATGAGGGTAAGAAAGAAAATGGAACCCTGTAGGAGAAATTACTACTGGTGAAGCTGGATTACTGGTGGAAACCCTGGCGCTAAAATTCTCCATCTTAAGCTCTCGTGGTTTTCGCATAGCATATCTATTTTCTTTCTAATTACTCGAATGCATGAATCACAGTTGAACTGGCAGTTTAAATGCAACTACTGTAGACCTACAATACTGTTTTCTTAATTATTCTGACAGTCATAAGGGTAAAGTTTCACTATGTGTATCAGGGAGATAACCCCACAAAATTTGAGAATTATTTGAAGGCGCATGCTAAACTTTCAATAACACAAGAACGCTCGAAGCGTGAAGTAGATATTACGTAATTTAAGGGTAGTCAAAAGCTCACGTGGTTCAAATGTGAAGTGAATATTACGTGCTTTAATCTTTTAACGTTTACCGTTAACACAAACCTCAGTCATTGAACTGGCACTCGCATTAAGGCCATTATAGACGTGCGGAGTTTTTAACGTCAGTTGACTAAAAGTGCACTAAACGCCGCCCATTTGCTCAACTGCCCACTTTTTGACTACTCGCAGCCGCGCAGTAGTCAACATCCGCGATCAAGCATGTCTTGATTCAATTGACTGCAGCTGCAAGATTGCCGGTGGTAATAATGTGGCTAGGGCTGTGCAGACATGCATGACGTGCACACAATGGCGTTCTTGAGATAATGTTGTGACATTAATTGAGATGTACAAAATTTTCCATGTTTATGGAATACTAAACTGCAAAAATAGAAACTCTAGAGATGACACTTATCGGAAAATTTCAGACAGTCTCCCAAATTATACGGTCTCATGACGTGCACACAATGGCGTTCTCGAGATAATGTTGCGACATTAATTGAGATGTCCGAAGATTTTTCATGTTTATGGAGTACTAAACTGCAAGAATATAAAAATAGAAACTCTAAAGATGACGCTTATCGGAAAATTTCAGACAGTCTCCCAAATTACACGGGATATATGGCTATGAAGAAAACAAAGAAATTTGGTTCTAGAACTGATGACGTGTACAAACTAAAACTATGGTGTTGCGATCTTCTTAATTTTTTGAAAGATGATATTATCTGCGAAACTACATCATCTTTATCTCAGGTATGATCATGCAACATGCACCGTCCAATAGTCATAATTTGGGTAAAGTGCTTAGGGAAGTGAAACTATTATAGGTAAATTTTCAGATTCTTTTCTTTAAATTTGTAAGTGAAGGGATATTGCATACAATACATTGCACACAAAGCTAGCTCTTCGCTATTATCAGAGGACGACATGACGAGTCTACGAAAGCTTGTGAGATCCTGTGTTGACTGCACGCGGTAACTACGTGTAAAAGCATCAGCTGCAGTTGCGCACGCAGTTACTCTCATGGGCGTGGCTTCATGTGTACACCAGTAGTCAACTGACGTTAAAAACTCCGCACGTCTATAATGGCCTTTAGGTTGTCACCGACATCAAAATAAGTAAGGAGCCGCCACTTGAAAGTGAAATTCAAAGAACACATTGAGACATTGAGAAAGGGTCAAGCACAATGTAAATACTGAGTATTTGAAGTATGAAATAAATACCGCATAATTCAACCAAGAAGTAAATAACGCATGATTCAAGTATAAATTAAATATTGCGTGATTCAAGTATGAATGAAATATTGCATGATTCAAGTATAAATTAAATATTGCGTGATTCAAGTATGAATGAAATATTGCGTGATTCAAACGCAAAGTAAATTCTAAGAGAGCAAGGTTGGCACCCGAGTAAATCATTGGCAATATTTTTTTTCTCGACAAACTTCTTGAACATGATCTTTTTCAATCAAAATTTGGCCATAAAATTTCCTAAACAACTACATAGTAACCCTGAAAGATTTCTATAGTTTGGTGAAATACCAAATTATTTCAACTGCAAATGTAAATTTGAGAAATTGATAAATTTTGGCCACAAATAGGGCCCATCAGTTATTTCACCAGCAAATGCAAACTTGCGAAAGTGGTCAACTTACTAAATTTGGCCACAAATTGTGTCTCATCAGACAACGCTGATCTCAGCTGGCCGCTCTCACCAGTGAAGAGGCGTGCCAAGAACCAATCTGCAGCCGACGTAACCACCAACCTTAGTGTCCTCGTTGCAGGGCTTGTTGTTGCGCTGCCAGCGGGGGGCGGGGCACGAGGCCATGCGGCCGTTGCAGTAGGCGCTCATGGTGCAGTCGGTTTCCGAGTGGCATTCAATTTGGCTTTTGAACTCGCACAATTCCATGTCGCAGCACGGGCCTTGGCTTGGACTGCACAAATTATCAGAGGTAACCAACGTGCCTTTTAGCATATGAGTGGGCTAAAATGGAAATGGATCGCCATGATGACAGTACTATAAATGCTAAGTATAAAACTAAAATGTTTATATCGATTTACTTGGTAGAATAGCCTCAATCACTGACACAAATGAAGCAAAGGATCATTCATTCAAAGGTTTCATGTGCATTGTAAGCTAGAAAACGGTGCACTCAATGCGACATCTATTTCATGAGTGAAGCCATGATTAGCTTTGTTTAGCTTCACTTTAATTTTTGCCGTATCAAAGGAGAAATTCAATTACAAAGTTGCTGTAGACGTGCGTAAAAAATTATATTAGGAGAGAGAAACCAGTCTGGTGAACAAAAGCAGCGCGAAGAAGTACGCTAAAATCACTACTACCTAATGTCACGGGAGCAAGTTTCAGGGCTACGCCCGAGTTCAATTAGCACCACGCGACCACTGAGAGCAAATGTTCCCCTGTGACAAAGACCACGGCTGGCATTGCGGATCGAAATGAGGCCGAAAAGATAGTCCTGACCTGCACTGCGTGTTGGCTTTACGGCTGCACATCTTCGCGCTCGAGTTGAAGTTCCTGTCGTACTCGGACACGAGGCGCGGATAGCAGCAACGCTCGTTGCAGTCCTCCTCGTCGTAGCCGCAGTCGCATTCCTCGCCCTCCTCTACGATCTTGTTCCCACAGAACGTGCCGTTCGTCGCTGTAATGATATTGTAAAATGAGATGGTATCGTCGTTTCCTCGTCTTGCAGCGAGGTAAGTACTCATACTACTACAGTCATCATATTAAGGAACAGACAGAGTTTCTAATGAAGGTAACGCTAAGACATGTATTTCAACAATAGTAACTTTCAGCACGATCGGTAATGCTTCTCAATTTTGCTAAGCGCTTAAGAGTATCACTGGAACCTATACAACATACAACATCTACAGCAGCATTACTCACAGGCTGGGCAGAACACAACGCCCTAGCTTTAACTAGCACATCAAGAAAAAAATAAGAATAATTCATTGCATACTACTTGTTACAGGAAATTCGTTACACCAATGCAATGAGGATTGCTTAGTGAACACCTCGTATCAATTTCCTCACGGACACTGATAGTTCACTGATCGCCCAGTATCAGCAACAGAAGTAATGCAAAATGAAATACATTATTTTAGGCCATCACACACACACACAGCAGGCGTCAAATACAACGATGGCTACGATCAATTAATTACTTGAACCTATTGATTACTACACGTCAATTCATTAGTTGGTGACATACCAGTTACAAATACGTAAAGCAATGCAAAAAGGGCACATGAGACGGTTAAATACCTTTGAAGCAGTTCTTGCGCCTGTTCTCAGCGATGGCATCGAGCACCTGCGAGATATTTCTGACTGAGCAGGAGGAAAACTTGTCGTTGTTAGGCCTGTCGCCGCTGGTGGCTGACGAGAACATGATGTAGTTGCCCTGGTGGCCGCCGGGCTTGCAGCTGCTCGGGAAGTCATGCTGCGCAACACATCATACCATGTGCTTTATTTAGAGTACATCTGACACGTCCACTCCTACATGACACGACGTGCTGAGCGACATATCATACCATGTGCTTTATTTAGAGTGCATCTGACACGTCCACTTTTACATGACACGACGTGCTGAGCGACACATCATACCATGTGCTTTATTTAGAGTGCATCTGACGTGTCCACTACTACACAACACGACTCCTGCTCTCTAGTACAGCCGTCGGTCAGTCAAACGAATAGACCATTAGCAATAAGTGGAGGGATCATGTCGAGGAATTAAAGGAGTCACAGCAGTGTTCACAAAGTATGAATGAAAGAAGCGTCCAACCAGTAAGAATGGTAACATTAGCCAAGCTGCCTCCTGGAGCTGCAGATACAGGAGAGTTACTGGGTTTTGATTTTTAACTACAAATAGATTTTTTTACATTCGTTTCTGAGTATAACTCAAACTACAACGATCAGTTGAAGTATCTTAAAAAACTGTGTTTGTCATTCAGTATATTAACATTTTTTGGTACAATGACCAGATGACAAAGGGAGTAGTACAAGACTTCCGAGCATGACAAATTTTGTAAAGCTAAGCCAATCAGCAAAGAAAATTTATATACGGTGATACCACCCTCCCCCTAATACACGCATACTCATCCAATAACACTGAAGGACACAAATAATTATCATACATCTCCCTAAAATCTAGTGAATCAAAATAATTCAATATTCAAGAATATAAGGTGACAGTGCTAATAAAAGGCAAGTAAAATGTGCAGAACTGAGAAGTCAAAAGTAGAATCTCTTCAAGTCGGAATCGAGACGTGAGCTTAAAGTCAAGAGTTGAATCTCTGCAAGTCGGAGTCCAGACGTGAGCGTAAAATCGAGAGTAGAATCTCTGCAAGTCGAAGTCGAGATGTGAGCGTAAAGAACATCACCCGTACACGAGCGAACACTCACGGGTGAGCCGAAGTTGTGACCGATCTCATGCGCCAAGGTGAGCTGGGAGACTTTAGGAGGCACTCTCGAGTTGTAGTTGAGGAAAGTGATGATGCCCGTGTTGAGGGAACGTTGCTCGGTATTGCGTCGGCCCGCTAAGTTCTCCGTGTACGTTTTGTACTTCTCGCAGATGCCTCCACTTGCACCTGCATGCACATTGCCAAGGATCAATAACGTTACATTACTATGGGAGGAGCGCAATGTGAGATAAGTATGGATTGTTCTGTTGCAATATCGACTCAGAGAGGACTGTTATTGCTCGCTGATTATACTTATGCTCTTTGTGTTTAGGATAACATATCTTCATTTCCACAGCATTATCAAAATAAACCTTTTTGATTATCGGAGATCACGGAGATGTTTTATCGTGCACTGTGAAACTCGGATCGCATGTCTTGTAACATTTATAACTAGAGGAACAGTCAATCCATATTGAAGGTGATTATTAAAATGACGCTCAACTCTTCCAATTTGCTTTATCTTCATTTTCAATTTTAGTCCGATATTAATCCACATTGAATTCATCAGTGAAAACTCCGAATTATATACTTTTTATGAATAGGGAACAATTGACAAGAATCAAATTTTGTTTTGAGGCTACTCTCCAAAAATGACAAATAAAGGCCTATAACAATTTTTGCACCTAGCGCATTTACCAAGCAATGTTGGTTAAATCTAACGTGTGCGTTAGCTAACTGAGGAAGATTCAGCAATGGAGGGAACCCACTAATCCAGTGCATTTGTAACTCTCAGTAAAATTAGCATGACAGTAAATGCATCGTTAACTTGACGCACCTGACGGCGAAGCAACCCACGCGAGCCCTAGAGTGCCGCCCGTGAAGTCCCTGAAGGTGAACACGTAGGAGAGACAGAAGTCGTCGTGGTTCATCTGGGAGTGGAGGTTGAGGAAGTTGCTCACGTCCACGTTCACTTTACAGAACTTGTTGACGTCAGCGCCTGAGTTGCTGCCGTACCTCCGGCAGCTCGAGTCGTCGTCAATCTGGCCAATTAAAGCATCAAATGAAGCGAGTATTGCAATAAAAATGTTCAAACACAAGTACGACAGATCGAAATACACAAGGTGGTGCAATGAGAAATGTTAATGTGAGAAAACTGTTACACAAATGTACAACGAGACGTCAAAGTTTAGAACACATTGTGTGTTATGAGATTTTTCAAAAAGTATATGATGGTTTGGCGTAAAATTTGGTAAGAAAACCAGGAAAAAGCCCTTCGACGCTATCAGGGTGATGAAAAAATTAGGAAATCAAAATTTTACTCCCAAATTTGTTGCATTACCCTATGCAAAGTTTTGAATACGTTATTTTCCACTCCCTTTCATGTCATCTCACGATGCAATTTCATGAAAATAGCTTTGATCTGGTTTTCTAATGCAAGATAACTCTCCAAGCAATCGTAACACTGCACATAGTTTTGTTACTAGCCGTTAATGAGTGCGCATTAACTTTAGTGATACTGTTGATGTTCAAATCATGAAAACCAGAAAAATCTTTCAAATGATGTCAACGAAAGAATAATTGAGAAACATGAAGAACGGTTGGGTTCCCGTGTAATATCTAGCAAGCTGAATATTCCAATTTCTACCACTGGAGCCATTATTTGTTCAGTAGAACTAGCAGGCCACAGAAAATTGATCAAACTTCTGAAAGTTAGTTAGTGCAGAAAGTGAAACAGAACCCTTTCATAACCCGTGGAGAGCTTCAAGAAGATTTACAACAAGCAGGGATAGAGGCGAGCAAAGACACTCTTAGTAAGACGCTTCACCGCCGAGGTCTGTGTTCTAGATCTTCCAAAAAACTCTTATGAAGCAAAAATATGTTAAGGCTCACTTGAAATTTGTAGGAGTGTGCCAGCATAAACAATCTGAATTTTGGAATAGTGTACTGTTGTCTGAAGAAACGAAAATTGAGTTGCTTGAGCGAAACATGTCAACTCATGTTTGGCGGGAGACTGGGCATGTTCATAAACCAACTAATACAATCTCGACAGTGAAATTTGGGGGGAGGCAGCATTATGGAGTGGGAGTGTTTTGCACCTAATGGAATTGGTAAGATATAAGTGATGGAAAGTAGGATGGATAGTTCCAAACATCGTAAGATATTACAGAGAAATCTTAAGCGATGTTCACAGCATTGGGTCTTGGAATTAAATTTATCTTTCAACAAAACAACGATCCTAACAACGATCCTCAATCCTATAGAGAACTTACGGAAAGAATTGAAGTTAAGGGTTCATCGTAGGAACCATCAGAATTTGAAGCAACTTGTGTGTTTTTTGTGAAGAATGATTTTGTTAAGATTACACCATCATTTTGTAAGGAGCTTGTTTCCACGTATGGAAAAAGACTGAAAGCTGTAAAAAATAAAAACTATGGAACTAAGCACACATAAATGTGTTCAAAACTAATTTACAAATAAAATTTTGATTTCCAAATTTTTTTCATTATCCTAATAGCATTGAAAAATAAGGCCATTTTCTGGTATTCTGACAAAATTTCACGTTAAATCAAATCTCATAATAATTAATGTGTTCAACACTGTTGCGCGTCATTGTACATAGTTTGGTGAACTCATAAAACGTCAAGAAATGAAAAAGAAAATTTTCCTATGAAAGACTTGGACAACATGTAAATAAATGAGGAGTCTTCAAGAAACATCCCAAAAGTAGTATTTCAGCACAACTAACGCTGCTAATTTCAAGTAAATCATCGTATTTAACCTGGGAGCAATAACGGCATAGCATGCAGTAAATACACATGAATAACTCCGAAGAACTCAAAGTTATAACATCACATCAATAATAACATGGACTTCAATGAGGAACGTAACATTTACAATAATAAAATAGTCTGCTGAATATTTCGAGTACAACAAGAAACATTCATGAGTAATACAAAACAAAAATGCGAAAACATACGTAAGAAATTTCATTGGGAAAGAGAATACTAAATTTTGAAACGGATTTTTCAAAGTTTTAAAACAAATGCAAAAAAGCACTAAATGTAGACTCGGAGTTGCGAACGCACAACACTACACCAAATCTACCGCCTAGTCAAGGTCGAGTTGGTGGTCACCTTGATTCTCTGGACTTCGAACTGTATGCCTTTGTGCTTGTATTTGCCTAAAAACACTACGTCGCCGTAGATGTGGTTTACGGCCTTGATGTGCTGCGACACCATCGCCGTGATTTCGTCGCGCGTCTTGATGGAGTCGTTCTTCTCCTGTGGAATAGCACAATGTCTGAGCGCAGAGTTCATAACATTAGCGAGGGTCAAACCAAAAGTACGCAGTTCAAAGGAGAAACGTTACACGCCTAAAGTTTACAGGTGTTTTTAATCGTTTTATTATCCTGCAGTTGTACAGAAACCACTGGCTACTTATATAAATTGAAGATCATGAAAAACATTTTGATGTTCTGTGAAAAGAAATAGGGAAACCACTCAAAGTAGCATTCGTAAATAATAAGAGACGCAAATTTGACAACAGTGGTTGAATCTTTCACCTCCACTTTTTTCTTACTCTGAATCTGAAGAATAAAAATATATGAGTAACAAAGAATAATCCTGATTAAAGATAGAATTAACTATAACTTTTGTCTCTTTCCATCAAGTTTACTAATCAGGACAATATTTTAGGGGAAAAAATGGAACTAGGGAGCGTAAAAAGGTACACATACGGTTGTAATACGCAATTTATTTTATAAATGTAACAAATGTACCATACAAAACGATCGATATTTCATCAAATTTGGCTTGATTCAGTCGCCTTTATTTGAAGTGTTTCATATTTATTAAGGTTAGAAATCAATAGTTGAAATTTGCAGTCCACCATAAGAACATAACTCACGCTTGGTACACACGTTCAAAAAGCAAAACAAGAGCCTAAAATGGAGTGGAAAAGACACGACTAATTGATGCTCAGACCCAGTAAGATAGTAATTCTACTCCAAACCCAAGAACTACACTGAAGCAAAAGAAACCTTGGGTGCATTGCATTGTCTCACACACACACAGACACACGAGCTCTCGAGGATCACTTACCTGCTGGTAAATGTAGCGCCAGAGCAAGGGGTCAGTTTGTATGGAGAGAGTGCAGGTCCCCTTGTCGTCCTCCCCCACACCTCCGGTATTTAAAGACCTCTTTGTTCTCACGTTGGCAGACTCGCTGTACTTGTTATGGTACTCCTGGTGGAGCTCATCATAGAGATGGCGGTACTTGCTGTAGAGACTGGGGTCACCGCGTGTCTGCTTGGGACTCACGAACTTCTCAAACTCGTGCAGCGGAGTTGCGTCGCTGGCTGAGGGGGCAGCGCGACCGCCGCCACTTTCACCTCCGCTCCAAGGGAGCACGTCGTCGTTCTCTACAGCACTCTCTTGAACGCCCCTCATCCACTCGGCGACCTCGTCGGTCACGCCGCAGCCAGACTTGTGGCCCGTGCGCCGCTGGGCGTAGGGGTCACTGACGGCGTCGTCATGATATATGACTGAGTGGAAGGAGGAGGGAGAGGAGGGGTCGTGGGGCGGGTGGCTGGCGAAATACTTGTGGGCTCGCTCCACGTAATACTTGCCTTGCGCGGGGGAGTCTATGACTCCCTCGAAAACGCCGCCCACCACACTGCCCCACACACGCGCACTCGCCTCGTCTGTAAACAGCAAAGCACATCAATAGCAAGTTAGACACAACAATAATACGAGCAGAATGATGCAAGCAGAACATAGAGTAGAAGAGAATATTGTAGAACTCTTTAGGACATCAGCAGGAGCAGAAGAAGATTAGATTACAAGTTAGTTTGTGCCTTCCTAACCCCAATCAAGGTGTTCCCAAAAGACGAAGAGGTCCGCAACAAAGCAAAAATCATGATGGACTTCAACGAAAGGGCCTACTAAACCTTCAGCTTAGGACTACAAATTCTCCCCCAGGGAGCGCTAATTTCTAATTTCCATAGACTCACTAGCTGCAACTTCCTGAGAGGTGTTGCTCTTGAGCTAAGTATGTTAAACCTAAAGGTAGATTGTTAACCATTTCAACATTTTATTCTTTTCTCTACTACTAATAATAGTAGTACAAGCACAATCAGATAGAATCTAAAATAGTGAAATAAAATATTATCAATATATTGTAATCATACCGGCATTAAAATAAGTAGCACCAAAATTTGTATAGTAAATAATTTTCTTGGCGTCCGAACATTGCTTCTCCCCCTCCCCCCTGTAATGATACAGGCTCACGCCATCTTATGGTGCGCCGTGGTCCACATGTGCATCTAACATTCTACCAAGCATTTCAAGTATCAAGCAAGAAGCCTCTTCGTGTAAAACATTGCTTCTAGCAAGAGTGAACGCGAGACTCATCAGGTAGAGACAACGTGTAACTGATCACCAAGTTAGCCCAAGTTAGAGCGTTTTCATTTAAAAAACTTTCCGTTAATCATGAAATGCAGGAAAACAAATATTTCAACCAAAATCTTTAGACACATCTATGTACACTTGAAATATTTCGGAAACAACAGTTTCACACGACCATCATTCTAAAACGTCCCTCCAATGCACACATCAAAAAATACCGAAGATAAATGAGAGAGGCGCTCCACACTTCACAGAAAAGTAATGCTAGACGTTCTACTGGCTAGCCGAACAAGAGGAAGTGTATTTTCCCCCATAGATATGGCTCTAGCTTGTCTCCTCTACCGTGGAAGACACTAACCAGCGAGGGTGCCGTGGTAAAGGTGGTTGGTGTGGAAGGGCTCAGAGACGTGGGCAGGCTGCTCCACTTCCACGTACGGGCTGATGGTCTCCACATCGCGCCGCAACCGCAGGTGGAAGCGGCGCCCGTGGGAGTAAAATGCGATCTCCACCTGAACAAAACGTCCCATCAAACAATAAAATTCATGCGCATGGCAAATTCAAGGTAAACGGAAAACGAAAGGCCATTGAATAAACTCGGTCAATTTTGGTGAAAAATTCACGATGTGAAGCTTATCTTCACAAATATGAATGCAATAAAATACAAAAGACAACGTTCACGATATAAATGAGAACTGCATTCTATTAAATCCGATGGCCACGCTTAGACCAATGACGATTTCACCTTACTAAAATAAAACGAAAGCTCAAGTACCCTAAACACAGAATTCGACCAAGAATTAGCCCCAATTTCAAACAATTAAGCATTCCTATCTTAAAGAGTTAAGATGACACGTCGGTCATTTTAACAAAAAATCATATAAAAACACAGAAAGGCGTGACTAGAACATTTGACATAATATTGATTAAATCAATTGTTGTAGCCAGATCTGCTGTACCTTTGGGAAATGTCATGTCAATTAGCGACTCTAATGTAGATGAACACTAATACATTCTCTCAACAGAGAAGCGATGGAATTCTGAACACCTTCGAGGAAGTAAAATGGCCTGAATATGAAACGCTGAAGTGAAATCCCCTGGAACACAGCTCACTTCCATCAAAAGGAGACATGGTTCACAACGTCAAAACGATGTACTATCATAACACTAACTTTCTAACAGCAACAACGGCGTTCTAAGGCGAGGAAAGAGGAAGGCACCGTTTTGTTTGGACTTGTGAGAACGGGGAATCTATACACAATGTGCTTAGAAACAAAGAGTTGTGAAAGAAGTTAATGAAACGAGATAAAAGTTGAAGAAGAGAGTAGTAGGTACAGAAAAATCGGACACAGAAGAAACGAGAAAAGATGGTCAATAATCAAACAAAAAATCTAATGTACAGGGTGGGCCAGAAGTATCCTATATCAGGTATCCTATTTACTCAGCTAGTAACTTAAAAGGGTCAGTTACTTCTGGCTCGCCCTGTATTTCAACAAAAAAAAGGCATCCAAATATTTAGCTCGGGGCCTCACATATTCCCCAAGGAGTGCTAATTTCTAGAGATCCAATTGTTGTATCCCCCTGAAAACCTTTCAAGGCTGATATGACAAACAAGTAATGGGTTCTACATCTCGCTTAATGAAAAAGTAAAAAATTTCCCTTATCACTAAGAGGCAAAATCGGTAAAATAATTCATTCTATAAAAATACCAACACGAAAGACTACAGCAAAGAGATTTAAAGTATATGAACAATATAAGAAAATTTGTCAAGATTTAACTGCGAGTGGCGTTCGCAATGTACCTCGGACAGTTAGGTTGACATTAAAAACACAGGCTGAAATTTGGTTGAAATTGAGAACACAGACTGAAATTTGGTTGAAATTGAGAAGACAGACTCAAGTGACCGAGAGCACCAACATTAGAACAAAGACGCAACGAGAGAACACCGCCAGACAAGCGGCGGTCAGATCGATGCCTCAGACATTCCAGTGGCACATCACGAGTCCAGTAGCCTGGCTACCTGCTCATTTCAAAAAGTCGCCCCGAATGCACCAACCCCTAAACTCCACTGAAATTTGGTCATAAAAATTACAAAATTTGGTCATCTAAACGAGTTCACTCGAAGCAGACCTTTATCTCTTACGCGGCCAGGAGTAAAACAAAAGCTTCACAATATACTCTACGAATTAAATCTTGAAACGGATTTACAGAACTACAGGGAGATACGACTGGCAATGAGTTACCTTCAACAACCAACAGTTGATAAACGTATTCATAACTTTATTCGATCACAGAGATAAAATTTCTAGTTTAAAGGAGGAATTAACTATTACCATATTAACCGTTCATCCCACAAGTTTCCCACATTTTAAAAAATGAATAATAATTGACAATTGTTGGACTTGCATTCTACATTCATTGACAAGATTGTTCATCTTATTCACACAGAAACGAGCCGAATACTGCCTAATTTGGCACACAAGATGCCTTGACACAAGAAATCCAGTTGAGACAGTGACCCAAAGAACACGAGAGGCGGAGGTGTGTGCAGCAGAGCTGGAGGCACTCACGGGCTGCGCGTGGTGTGCTCGCAGCGCCGCCGCGGTGTCGCGCACGTGTCGGGAGTGCTGCTCGTGTACGTCGTCTGTGTTGTACGACAGCGGGCTGTAGTGGCTCACGTACTCGCTCAGACCCACTTTCGAACCACCGCCTGCACACCACAAAATTTTTTTTAGCCATGTCAAAACAATAAGCGCTACTGTTTTTACGGAAACTAAGGTTACTCTAAATAAGAAATAGAATAAGCTCATCACACTCACTACTAAATTTTCAACTTCATAGAAGACGTCCTTTATGAGAAAGTTTTCAAACACGCCCTAAAACAACCAGAAGCACTTGCTAAATACATAAATCATCAACTTTTACACACTAAGCAATTGTACAACTACGATTAAATAAAAATAAAGTAAAATTATTTTGTGAGGATTAAATAAAGTAAAATACGATTGCCTCCCAATGACACCTCGAGCCATACATTTAAAAAAATTTTACTTGAAAAAAAAAAAAACGTTCGAACTAAATCCCGTCTCTGTAAAGAAAATTATCATGAAATGCAACCAATCTCATGAAAATCAACAATTTGGGGAGTCTTACCCGAAAAACGAGAAGAATGCCATAAAACATTACCGTTTTACGCAAATAAAATAAATTGTACACACACCGGCATTTAGAACAATGATTCCTACCAAAAGACAGCCGTGGAGCAGGGTACCGGTACGACAGGGAAAGCCCTGGAAGATAGGCCAAAACGGAAGTTCAAAGTAACTACAGCAAGAACCGAATGATGAATGTTTCAAAATGTTCAGAGTTTGAATTTTAAAGCGAACGCTGAGATGAAGCAGAGCTTGATCAGACCGCTGCGGTAGCTTTTTCCAGGTAGCCTTTGCCTGATCTTGGCCGCAAATGTTGACGATCTTTGCTTAATGAGCGACTATTGCACTTCCGCACGAATAGAGAAGAGCGTCAACAATGTACTTAAAACTAAATGAAATAAGTTTTGGCAAAACACAAAACCTAGCAATTAAAAGTATCGAAGTGATGAATAAGAAATATCAATTAGAAATTGACAGCACATTCGTTATGAATTTCGATACGGATACCTCATAAATATGAGACGGTAAATGAACACCGTATCTCAAAAAAAAATAAATGGCAATACGGATTAGGTTTTAGAAAACAACTCTACAAAGGTTCAAACAATTTTCCCCGTTACCGATGCGGGAGCCAGGTCGGCTGATTGTCACCCATGATGGATGTGAACGCCCGGAGACATACAATGAGGCGAGAGAAAATAGACTTCCCTAGTGAAGTGAGATGTTATAGAAAGCACGCAGACCAAACATAAATATACACAGCTAGAGATGAATTCGAGAAGAAATAACCACAAGAAATTGTATCTAATTGATAATAAGTCCTTCTATTTTTTTTTTGGTTGTACCGGTCGATAAAAATGTTCCATTTATACAGGAGAAATGAATTAACTCAAGTTTTTCTATGTTAAAAGAATGATGGTGAAATAGCATATGAAGAGAACTCGCCTCTCAGGGAGTGCCGCGTAACTCTTCAACCATCGCATTCACACTTACGCTACTATGCACACCTCAGTAGTTTCCTCGTCAATATTCTCGGTTGATGACACTCAAACGAATCCAATGACCATAATTATTTTATATTTTACACATGATTTTAGTCCATACACGACCCATAAAAGCATAAGTTCATTCTGTAATCAAGAACGGAAAAGAAAATGTGAAAAGGTCTAATTTCTGGCGGATGCATTAACATTGGGGTTGCAGTAATATTGGGGTTGGTAATGCTCATTGCTACAAATGACAGCCATTGCGGGTGCCAGAAGTGTATGAAGGTACCAACGCTTCTGGTCCAAAGAATCCCACAATTAAGTTTCAAGTGGAACGCTGAGCTCTCCAATACGTGCACAATTACACGAAGATGCTGCAACGAGGAGAGAAGATGCAGCAACGAAGGCGTGACGCACGAGAGGAGCAGAGCACCGGCACAGGACACGGTAACGGAGGAAGCTGCCCTAGGAACTACCGTAGGGCAGGGGACGCGTCTGCCCATCACCACGAGCGCGGCCTACTGCCTCCAGCTGAAGTGAGCAGGCGCGCTAACACAACACACACATCGTGTGGAATGCTCGCACTGTGTGAGTGGCGCACCTCGGGCGCTCTAGTGCACAAATTAATGAACTCCTCTACAGGGTAGAAGAACTCACATCATCTTCGGGGGATAAATGAACGTTGTCTCAGAAAAAAAGCGAAGCGTTGACTGATTTGAAGTAAGACTGACAAACTGTAAAAACAGGGTGAACACAAGGCGATCTTGAATCGAATTGCTCGCACCAAATTAACGGTAAATCTTACAAATAAGTATGCTGTGACGCAGGGCATGACAAATTAGCATCTAAACTCTCCATTAAAAAATCAGGTATATGCAAGAGACACAGAACTGGTAACGCGACGCGGTGTGCGCAGGCCCTAATTACGGTAGCCGATGAGGACACTGACTTTCTGGTCGCTTTATTGGGTCCACATCGCAGGGGAGATGAAACAAGGGCGCGGTAGCAGTTGAATGAAGTAGTCCAACTGGAGGTAATTATGAACAGTAAATTTTGAGCTACATTGCAAGCAAACGTCCCCCTTTAATTTCAATTTTACATTTTTTATATATTTAAAAGAATATCTTATTGAATAGAACCCACGCTGAATACAGAGATGCCCGTTTCCAATTCCCGGTTGCTCAATGTTGGCGCTTAACCTCAAACTTCACCCAATGTCTTCAACACACACCTGTGATGAATGTTGGCAGCTATTTATCACCCAACAGATGATCTCTCACTCTCTCTCTCTCTCTCTGAAGGTAAATGCACTCCTGCATTTATTATTCAAACATCACAAAGCCAGGGCTTCAGGCTATAAGACAGAATTTGCTCTATTGTCTTAGCAATGAATGATGAGGTACAACATAAAAACAGCTAGTGATACGTTTTAATCGCAATTTCAACCGGCTATGAATAACAATAATTACAATAATGTATTATTCCAAGTGTAAACAGAACAACTTTACCGAGCGAACTAAATAACTTCACTTACTCTTGCACAGGTTGAACTATACTGTAGAACATCTCAGCTCATGATTTTCATAAATAAATATTTTTAACATCAAATCTTGTAATGCTCAACGAGGAAACTCTGCATTGCGGCCATGCAGCACTAGAAAAAGCGCCCAAACACGTACGAAAGATTCATTATTTCAGGAAAACTTTACGTAACTTCAAGTGAACAACTCCTCTTGATTGCAAATCCCCCTCCTGCATCCTTCCACTGCATGTATGATCAAGGTGATCATCATCAGAAGCTAGAATTACTGAGGCATCCGACCACAGTTGTTTTTGAAACGCTTGAATTACAAATATCGTCCGTTGAGCATGGGCAATTTCAACCGCAACTTCAGCATTCATTTGGCTTTGGCCCCAGTCCATTGCTGAGTATTTGTGACAACTGCGTATCATAAATACATTTCACCAAGGATTACTGAACACGAGGTCAAAGCAGTAGTAAAATAATTTATGTCACACAAAATTCTTCACCATCTCCCTCAATCCCAAGCGGTACAATGAATGATTATTAGATTATTAGTTAGTTTAAGCCTCCCTATCCTCAACAAATGAGATCCAAAGAGAGGAAGGAAGAAGGCACCATTAAGTATGGAGTTAAAGGAACGTGGAATCTATGCAGAAAGGGCATAGAAACAGTAAGATGAGAAAGAAGTTCATGAAACAAGATCAAAGTTGAAGAAGAAAGTAGTAGGTGTTGAAAAAACAGGACAGCAGTGAACCGAAAAAAAGTTGGTCCGTAACAAAACAAAAACCTATGTTATTTTAACGAAAAGAAAGCCTACCTAACCTTTAGCTCGGGCCCTCACATTGTCCTCCTGGGAGCGCTAATTCCCATAGATACAATAGTTGTATCCCCCTGAGGGGGCGGTACAATGAAAAAATAAACATTCAACACAATAAATCCTTCGGCTGTTGCGTGCATCACACTATAATTTTCCAAAGTAAGGATGATCGAATGAGTGTAAGTTAGTTTCAGTCTCCCTTAACACAACAAAGATGTTCTAAGAGGGCAAGGATGAAGACACCATCAAGTATGAAGTTAAAGGAACACTGAATCTATGCACAAAGTGTGTTACCGCACAGGATAATCCTGCGCATAGAAAAGTAAGTGGAGAAGAAAGGAAGGTTTGCGACCCTTAAACACGACCCAAACTTTGGAGTACAACACGCACGTCATTACGAGACCTGAATTTAGACTGCGATGCCCTCGGACTGTCTGAGTCCGTTAGCGCACGTGACCTGAGCACGTCCACGCCGACGACTAGGCAATGTCCGCCTCGTCCTAGCCATGACTGCTGTAATGACCAGTTTATGCGACCCCTAACGTTGCACCGCGCTCATGGCAGCACAGGCATGGGAACTCGTTTTACGTTCACGCTGACGCAACTACCACAGGAAACTTTTCGTTGTCGGTTCGCGTAATATTGAATATTCATCATTGCCGGCATGTCTCCCCTTATTATCATATTAGTTCTAGAAAGACCCTCTAGCCACAAGAGCGATCTCAAGAGAGCAAAAATAAGATTTAGTACGGACTGTAGATAACGGATTACCCATGCACGAGTCGTGCTCCCACAGAGGATCTCCAGGGCATAGAAACAGTGAGTTAAAATGGAAGAGGAAGGAAAGACGAAGAAAAACAGCGAAAAACAAAAGACAGCGAAGAAGGCATGAAAACGGAAATAAGTGAGCAAGTAAGACAGGAGTCCTAAAAGCCCACCTACAGTCGAGGCAATCTAACAGCATCTCCTCTGGGGGTGCACTAGTGCCGATAGCATACGATAGACTGATTTGATTGCTCCATTTAAATTTTTTTTATCTGATGCCATCTGAGGGTGATAAGTCGCCACTCTGAAGCATTAGCAATGAGGGAAGTAGTTGTGATGGAGCTCTGCCATTATCCTAACGAGCAAGCGATGTACAACTATGTAGTGTATCATTTTGGTACAGAATTCTGGTTTCCTCAGCCGTAGGACCGACACACCGAATGAATGGGGTGCGAGCGTATAGCTACTCCTCTAACAAGACCTAACGAGTCGTGTATGAATTTGCGTCCTCGCATTTCTTCAATTCCATGTTCACACCACCGTCTCAAATAATGAAAACTATGGAATGTTACGAGTAACCTTTGTAATTGACAATTAACTCGCAAATATGAAAGTACTCATTTTACAAATTAATTACTACTCGAAAATAACTAAAGAGTTTTCAGCGCCCAAACTTAAGACTTGCTGGCTAACATTGCACTAGACGGCGGAACAATAACCAGATCTATTCTATACTTCATATTTAGTGCGATCCTTGGAAAGCACCACACACTGCACAACATTCACTATTGATATTACAACGCATTCTAACATAGACACCGGCAAGACCAGCGTGTACATCAGGACCAATTTGACAGCAGCAGGTCGGAGTTGTGGCCCGGCAAAGACCTGGCCTAACATTAAGAATATAAGAGAAACTCAAGTGAGCCAAGACCACAGCAGCGAGGCTGACGCTCGACAGGCAGCAGCGAGAGGCGCGAATTGTCGCACGAGGAACAGGAAACTGCGCCCGTCATCGCGCCGGTTGTTCACCTCACACGCTCGGTCTTGAGAGTCCTCATCATTGTTGTCATTCGTCAGTCTACTCGAGTGTTGTCACAGTTCACTGATGAGTCCTGTGGCTGATATGAACCTGAACAGTCTCGATGCAGGCCTCTGCAAAGTGTTCTCATGACCTATGAATAGGCTTGAAATAGTCCCACTCACGATGTCTTGATACAGCGCAGACACGCGCTATCGTTTAATGACTTTAACGCTTCGGCAGCTGAGAAAAGCCTTCAAAACAAAGTTTCCATCAGAGAATCTCGAGTAGACGGACTAAAACTCATTACTTCCGCACCTCAACTTTTCTCTCACAAGTCACTGAACGTTACAGTAAGGTGATGTAATAGATTTAAACGTCAGAACTAAGAACACAGAAGAGAAGGAACAGCAAAGGAATGTGGCAAGGAAAAGAGAATTTGCATTCGAGAACATAAATCCGAGCACACTCCTCGAAATCGTCTCAAAAAATTGTGGTGCTGCAAGAAAAAGTCCCCTCAACGACCGCGCTTTAAAAAGGACAGCCAAGCGACATCCTCAAAAACCGTCCATAAATCCACTGAAATCTACGGCACACCTTTCTTTACGGCCCCATCGATGGGAGCCTTGCGAAAAACACATACGAAAATTAAAAAGTGAAGCAAAATCTTGCGAATAGAACAGCTGCGCTATGCATGCACGTTATTCAGACACAATCACATGTAAAAACATCCTCTTACCTGAAACTATTTCGTAAAATTTTGGTGTAAGCTGCGGCCATCGCGCGAAAACATAATATTGGAAACAACGTCGATACGACAGATTTCATAAAGTTCGGTCCTCTTACGGGGAAGATTTTATACTTCCCAAAGTCACTAATACATTAGGAGTTCAAACCTCTACACAAACATGATCCCCACGGACGAAGTGATGCATGCACTAAATGTCAGATATTAACTACACAGTGTTAAGTAGACGCGTGCGTTCCAAACAAGAAAATTCGTTATTCCATGCAATAGACTTACCCTAGTCACGCATTTTGAGGCCTTGAGTTCTGCGACACCGCGCGCCACCCACGAGCTCTACGCACACTCCACACGAAACAAAAGCATAAGAAGTCACAGTTGACTGAGACACAGGCAAGCATTGAATGTAGCAAATGTACGATGTGAAGCTGTCAGGGTATGGAAAATTAGCTCTCGCCTTCAAGAGAAATACTCAACATTTTAGTTTACTACACAATCTTGACATTCAGAACCATTTGAATCAAAAGCGTCCTTCCCTTAATTTTCACACATCAGAGAACAAAACTGACATTTTAAAAAATAAGCACTAGAAATTGTACGAATTATAAGGAAAAAATAGGCAAACAAGTTTCAGTAACGTATGATGCGACAGACACAAGAGTTCAAAAATTAATTGAATGACAAACACGACTGTAGCAGTCAAAACTGCGTCGTTAATGCAAAGAACAATATAAGAACATTCGCCAGCCTGTAGTACTTCATGACGTTGAAAACATTAACGTAACCTTTAATCATATAATATTAAAAGTTCAACATTAGAAACTCAAAAAGTTCAAAATCTAAGTTCGCACACGTATGTTAGTAAACGAGTTCGATTTCTGGAAAATCGATGGCGTTGCGATAACTAATCATAAGCCTGATCTAGCAACCGAACAACCAATCGCCAACGAAGTGAAGAGCAATTATTTTGTAATGCAAAGAAACCTCTAAGTTAGAAAAGGAATTTTGAATAAAACATCATTAAATAGCGGAACCAAAGCTCGAATCAAGATGCACTTCAGCAAATATCGCTGCCTTGAATATTCAACAGGCAAAACCTAAGACATATTCCCTCTCGCATAGACGGAGATTTAATTGAACAGAAAAAAATCGCATGGAAAAGCATCGCATCACCTACCTTAGTATAATTTGAATTCACCAGGTAAATAAGAAACTATGCCCAGAGTGAAACAGTGATAGAGCCGCGGTGAGAAAAGCTTGCTTTAGCAGAGGGGCGATACACGCTGAGCTAACGGTGACGCTTGCGGTCCCGCAAACCGGATCCTGCCTCGCCGTCGTCTGAAAGTTTCCAGCGGCTGTGCGCTCCTGGTAACTTTCCAGGAAATCTTGGTAAGGAGGATCCGATTTGCACTGGGCACTGAACGATAAAACGAAAATGTCGCATCACATCGCGAGGTAAAGAGTGATGCTAGAGTTGCTTTAACACGGGGTTTCAAATTAGTTCTGACTTAGCAATCGATATCGTAAGGGCGCAAACCTAACACGAAAGTTTTACTTCCCCATTCTTTCTCTTGGAACATACACTTACTCAGTTAGCTAATTCTCATTAGAGCAAGCATTAGTTATCACAGATAAGGCGCTTGTGGGCAGAAACTGACAGGTGTATTTGGAACCGCCACCTCGCATGACCTACCTTGTTTTATCACAAGAATGTCCACCCCGCAGCTCAAACGTTGATGGACTCAACCGATACAGGAAGTAGAAATACCATCCATGCAATGCTAAATCGCAGCTCAAGAAAAGTGTATGAATTCCTCATCACAAATATATATTTCATGAGATGCTAAATCGTAGCTCAAGAAATTCCTCTCCAGGAATAATTCGCGAATGCAGACGTACCCTACGCCATCACGCACATCACTCGCACGCTGGGTCGTACGTCAGCTCTGCATCACGCTTCACACAGTCACACGTCACACAGGTTCAAATTTGCACCACATTTCTACGCAACAAATTCCACTAAATTAACCATGTTATTAGCTCAAATGTGTTATGTGTAGAAAAGAAGAGGATATTGGACTATTTTTGTATGATGTTTACACTCATAATTCAGGTTTTCATCACAAAAAAAATACATACAGGGCCCGAATAGGTTAACATTCATGGATAAGATAAATTACTTCAGGCCTTCCCAACCAGAAAACAAGTGCTAGAGAGGCAAGAAGAAGGCACCGTTGATTGATTGATTATAAATTAGTTTTAGCCTCCCTTCACCAGAGAGGAAAGATGAAGGCACCATTTAGTATGGAGATAAAGGGAACGTGGAATCTACGCACAAGGTGCATAAAAACAGTATGCTAAGAAAGAAGTTCATGAAACAAGATGGAAGTTGAATAAAAAAGTAGTAGGTGCTGAAAAACAGGACAGCAGTGAACCAAAAAGGTGGTCCTTAACTTAGCAAAAATATTTTACTTCAACAAAAAGAAGGCCTACCTAACTCTCAGTTTGGGCCCTCGATCAATTCCCCCCTGAGACCGCTAATTCCCATAGATACAACAGTTGTATCCCCCTGAGGGAAGCGAGAAATTAAAGAGCAACGATAAGTGCGAAGATGAGCGAGAAACGAGGGAGCTAGAGAGCAACAAAACGATGCTCCCATGAGATGGAACAAGGCAAATTAGAGTCAAAAACGAAGACATAAACGGAACAGAGATGGGAAGACATCAAAAAGTGGAACAGAGATGGGAACAGAGAGACAAGAGAGGAGAGAGAGAGAGAGAGAAGGCAGAGATTGATCAATAGAGCCGTACACGAGAGCTGGGGGTGACCCAGGGCACACAGACCGCCCCCGCCTCCCCTCGCTCTGCCCATACATTCGCCTCCCCTCACAACCGCGGGTCTATGGGCAACATCGCACCCACGATTAGAGCATAAGTTTGTGCCTAACTTCAGTGCTAGATCCACGGATACAGCAATAAGTCCGGAAAAGGCGTCACGTAGAACCGAGCGTAAACGTAGTATAAATAATCGATGCTCAGGATAGGTGTGTCGACATAGGTAGACAGCCAATTTGAGTAAACAGAAATGTTGTAGGACAGTGCATGAGCTGCGCCAGGAGTGAGAGGCGACGACATCAGGTAATTCAACGGAACTGTTCATGTTCGATGCAGGCCAAGAAGATACCGCAGATGTGGCCGATGCTGGTGCTAAAATTTATCCAAGAAAGTACACTCTGAATAGCAGCTGAGTAAATGAGAGAACTCTATATGATCTCACTTTGTTGCCACAGGAAATTGACGCTGGGGCTAAGGGAATCCCGTTTTACTCACAAAAGCACGTGCATGTCGTAAAGAATAAATGCGTGTTCTGCTTAAGAATCGATTCCGTGTTGGAAACATCACGTTCAACTCCCTACCTACTCACTAAAGATGGAAATTGAATAAATGCTAAGACGATACAAGTACCCCTTACAAGGGAATACTAAAATTAGGGCTGAGGAGTGTGGCTAACTCGCGGTGAGTTCACAGGATAACCACAAGGAGTGAGTGGTACATGCACAACTAGAGCGGCTTGCATCAATGGGCACTAAAACTGTGTGAGCTGGCACTCTGTACTGCCTCAGTAATACGAGATAATCAGGCGCGTCATGCCTCAACAATACAATACGAGCCTAACATTCCAAGTTGTGAGGCAGGACGGAAACATGATACAAGGAATATACGAAATGCAGAATCTAACACTGAATTCAACGAGGCTCATAGATGTTCCAAGAGGGAAGTTAAAATCAACCATGGTTTCCATTTTTTTTTCATGTTGAAAACATTTTTCCTGGTGTAAGTTCAATGTTTGCGCAATTTTGGTTAGTTAAGAGCGCATTCAGCCCTGAAGTTTGTTCCATCTACCGAATTACAAAAGAGCAGAATGCAAATATATCGTGAACTCACACACACACTTTCTACTTTTGTGAGTGATTGACAATACACTTCACAATAGAGAACCACGTTTGATAAAGTATCTTTTTAATCGTTAATCGAATCGTTACTGATAAGTACCGTTAATGAAAACCAAATAGGAAACAAAAACATCGACAACAAAACTAAAATTAAATTTTGAATGTATTCTTCCACTCTTTTATTTATGTTAGTATGCGTACACACGTGTTTGGTAAACAATATCTCTGCGACAACTCTACAAGTTGAGATCATTCAATAATACAAGAAAGAAGAATTAGCGCAAAAATTCTTCACTTAATCAAGGGGACAAAGTGTGCGTACATCCAACGAGCGTGAGAATTAGCCGTCAAGGCCCAAAGAACGCAGGTAGGCATTAAGTACCAGCGCACGTATAGAAGGAGGCAAGCAGGAAGAGACTTAGTGCAGCTGCACGCAGGCAGGCAGGAGGCGTAGTATTAAAGCAGACGCTCCAGCCCCTCCTCCGCCACAGCTGACGGCGGCCCGCCAGTTGCCTGCGGCAGCTCGGCAATTATGGCCGCGTTAGCGCTGTCCCCAGCACCGCAATGCTCCCACCTTCCTAATCTACCTTCCATTGCAAGGTCTCCTCAATACGTCTTGTCAACGGCCACAAGTGTCACTTCTCTTATTTTGACCGCCTTGCTCAAGCCAAAATAGTTTTCTCATTATTGGCCTGTCATGATCCATGATTGGCTGGTTAATTTTTCTTAATAAAACATATCGTGTCAATCGATGCCGTGCTAATTAGCTTATTCTTTCCTACACGTTGGAAATTGGCGTCACAGAGAAATTTAGATTGTTCAATACCAAGCAGCACATTGCTGCTGAGCTCGACTCAGTCCAAACATAGTTCAGAATTGCAAACAAACAGTATAGCCTATCAAAACGAGAGGCAGTCGTCCCAACGTCGTTAATGCTCCCAAGCCGATTGTGGCGCATCTTGTAAAGGATTAAACAAGTCGTGCCAACAAGACAGCGTTCCTCACGATGAATTACGCTAACATGGCCGCGTGGGCGCCAGCAGGCCTCTCAGTGTCAATAATGAATTTCATCAGCGGCCTCCCACAAACCGCAACGCCTGCACTTGAAGCTCTCAATGAAACACAAACCACAGGAAGAACACAACACATGACAGGAAAATAAAACACCAAAAACGCTTACAACAACAGAACAAAGATTACATCGAGAAATTCAGCGATGAGTAAATGTTAATAAATTAGCAGTTTGTAGCTCTACAGCGCGGAGATCAGCAAACGTAGAGTGACGATGTAAATTTCCTACCTGTTCTTTTACACGCGAGTTGAGCAGCAATACATACATTCTATGATTATAAGTTGATTCAAGCCCCCCTAACCGCTACAGAAGCGTTCCAAAGGGACAAAGGATGAACCCACGATTCAGGATGGCGCTAAGGGAACGCTGAATCTTCGCACAAAGTGTGCTCCCGCACAAGATCCTTGCGCGTGGAAACAGGTAAGTTTGGGAATAAAGCTATATAGGTGTTATAAAACAGAAGAACAGTGAACCGAAAAAAGATGGTCGGTAATAAACCAAAAAACCCTTATCTACTTCAACAAAAGAAAAGTCTACCTCACCTTGAGCTCGGGACTTTGTTTTTTTCTCAGGGAGCGTTAATTATCTTATATATAATAGTTGTTTACTGCTGAGAGAGCAGCAGTAACACAACGGCAGATAATTACGCTCACCTAACTCTACACAAGTGTGCGCAAACACAAAGCACACTGGAAGCTGGGTTCTGTAAGAAAATAATAGACCAGAACTAATGAAAAAAACAGTTCAATTCTCACTTCAAATTTCAAGTCTAAAAGGGCAGGTCAGAACAGTTTATTTAATCTAAAAGGTCATTTCTCATTAATTTGAAAAAGATCTTTCCTTTCAAAACTCCAGGGAGCATTTAGAACACTACATCACAGTAGAACTCTAGAAGCTTCAGTTTAGCCGAGTTTGTAATATTTTTACAACGCCGTAGTGAGCAATTTACGGCAATTTGAGGACCGCTGGTGAGAAGCTTAAGCGCGGAAATGGCACGCGAATCTTGACGATTAGGGGTCCTTGAGCAGTGTCTGGTTCACGGGACGCTCGACAGCCAGGAGCTAAAAACGTCATTACACAAGAAATAGAAGCTCATCAAGCGAGCAGGGCGGCACGCGTGACAGGCAACCCTGCGTGCTACGTGGCAGTCCTCACGACCAACAAATGCAAGCAGGCAACATTACGACCGCACGGTCGGGCACTTATCTACGGGTGTAGCGTGCGGCTGCTTTGAATAGCTTCGCCACCTGCGGGACGCGGTGAGAACGAGCTGCAGGCCACACACCTGCCACAAATTGTGCAATGTGCCAATCAAGGAAAAGTGAGCCTGGCCAAGCGAGGGGTACGTGTCACCGCTCAAAATAAACAATCCGCAATGCCTCTCATGACATCAATGATATACAGGGACCCCTGAAATTTGAGAAATATTTCATACCCAAAAAATAATGAAAAACATGCACACTGAGCATAAAAAACATAAATCAGGAACATGCACTTCATGCACACAGAGCAAGTCTCATGTTGCACTGCTACTTTGAAATGAGTGGTAAATTGCTTTACATTTTCGTGTTAGCTTTTCTGGCTGAATTAATTGCAGCAAATTCGAGGTTTGAGCGCAAGAAAATTCCAGATCCCTCCACATCTGCTCGACAGCACAAACTGTAATTTGTGCCTTGTGCTCGGCGGACTTCGAACAAATGGGATTCTGCTCCTGAATTTTAACCCTAAGCACGGGGAGGAAAGTTGTACTTATTCGTTATTCTGCTTCGATATTTCGTGCTCATGTAATGAAACTAGTGTAAGTTCGACGAAACAGACAACGCCAAAAATTATACTAAACCATCCAAGTGATTAGGTTTACCGTTGAAGGCAGAACTCATCTGTGGGGAAGATTCATCCGTTAATAAACGTGCATGTAAAGCAATCATTGAATATTTCAAGTTTTTTACACACTATACCTTACAACTACATTTTCAAGCGTCGTGTAACATCGATTTGGCAGTAAATAAAATACACAGTAAAAGATCTTATAATAATCAAATTTATTTCATATCGTGTTTTAGCTGATGATGGGATTTATCCCGAAACGTTCATTCCAAAAATGTTTAGAATTTTATTCTTCGCTTTAAAATTTTTAATAAACTTGCGTTATCGCCAAACAAAAAATGTGCTTCAAGATATTATGTATGACGTGAGTGACTGGAGGATGAGTCAAAGTGCAGGTTTTTAGAGTTTGACGCACTCAACTCGATTGAATTCGTGGAACTAAACGTCTACGTAAGCTTCATCTAAGTAGGGAAATACTAAAACAAAATTAAACCTTCAACGTGAGCAAATCGAACAATGATTTTTTATGTAATATCAATTTTTCAGAGCTACACAATGTAAACGTGATGAACGTAGGAAGGATTTTAACAACAAAGTACCACCTACAGTTAACACATCACGTGAATTTATATTAATTCGCTGCTTCCACGCAATCCACACGGCGATGTTCAGCGAAGCCTGCAGCATCCAAGAAGGGACCAAAAACTGACGAGAACAACCGATATAGAAGTTATCGCCAGTGCATGCGCAGGAAGTCTGCTGCAAATTGATAGTTTCTGCTAGAGAAAAAGACTTGCGTAACAAAGTTATAGCAGAAGCGCCGCTCATATGAGGTCCACAATAGATTAGACCCAGTTATCTAACGAGCTCTTGAGACAAGTGGAAGATGGTCCCCTTCAGCACCCCTCGGTGTTGTTTTAATGACGCAATCTAATTGATTTTAGAGGGCTGGCGTGATCCCTCGGTAGCGGTCGTTAGATCTTTGCATTGCGTGTGACCTCTAAGGACGATGTGTGTTGGAGGAGAATGTCTTTCAGGGCATCTCGGGAATTTAGCGCTCCTCGGGGATACGTAGTATTTATAACCTGCACTCTGGGGGCCATGATGATGATGTCTACTCCCACCAGCACGCCATAGGGAACTAGAGCTCTTCAGTGCTAACACAAACTACCCACCAACAAATCAACAATTATTGTAGAAGATTGAGTGGGTTAGAATTTGCAGTCAGACTTCAGCTTTAATTTGTTAATTCTTCATCTCTCCTAGGAGAGGTCAGTGGTAATCGCTTTTTACAGTATCTTTGTAATTTATTATCTTTTCTCATTGAAAACTTTGGCCTCAACGAGATGCTACATTTGTTACCAACGCAATTCAACTGTTTTGCACAATTTTACCTCCTCGCTGTACCACTTGCACAGAAACGTCATGGAACCACTGTGAAGATTACCTCAGCCAAAACGTGGTTAACCTATAATAAAGAAGAACATAAATAACACATTGCGTCCAAGATCCTTCCGCGACTAAAAATAATTATTTTTAGCGTGACAGATTCCAAGACGCCAAGATGAAATCTGTGAACTACTTGGCTGATACGCACTCCGGTAATTTTTCCTGGTTTTCACGTGATGCTCACCCGTACGTCTCAGCAATAAATAAATAAAGCAGAAAATAGTGTGTATAAAGACACATGAATTGCAACGTACGCCCTCTGCCAAATCATCTTCATCGTTTCGTCTTCATCGTTTTGGACCGTGATGTTAATTTAAATGATAGTTTTAAATTATGACAGCATTTCATTGGAGTCATGAATGGGTTTAATAAGAGTGAACCCTTTCTAACTGGAGTACATGATGTCAGCGGGCTAATTTTCGTCAGTGAAATATTTAACAACTATCAACTAGAAGTGTTTAAAAATAGCTGCATAATAAATAAAACATAATGCAAAGACCAAGGAAGATAATCTGGAAAGTGTAAAAAGTATGAATTAGACCAATATAAATAAATAGCACAAGACAACCGTAGTCGAAATCGCTTCTTACAGCCATAAAATCAGATTAGATTAAATAAATTGTTAAATTAAATTGTATTAAATTAAATAAGATTAAGCAGCGGTGAATTGATGGAATAGGTTCCATAACAAAATAAAAACGCATTTCATTTCAACAAAAAGCGGGCCTATTCAACCTTCACATCTTTCTCATAGGTGTGCCAACTCCCATGGATACAATAGTTGTTTCCCTTGAGGCGACCCCTGACATCAACCGAAATTCATTTTCTAAAGATTCCAACCTAATTTCAGACTCTCACACATTTACAACTAAAAAATAGTTATATCTGTGCCATTCACAGCAAACAAGGAAGAGCTGATGCGCGTGCCAGCTCGTTAATGCAAGGCACTGAGAATGCCACTGAAGTGAACGAGAAGCGAGCAGGAAGCGCGTCACGCAGACCTCGCTGACCACAGGAAGGAAGGCAGAGATTGGGAAGCCAGCGGCAGGTTCAAGGTCTGGAACGCGGGCTCAGCGAAGGTGAGTACTGACGGAATGTGTTCCAGAGCAGCGCACCATTGCGCCCACGCCCCTTTGCTGGCGAGCACCACGAGCCTTGTTGTTCATGTTTCAGACACCAAAGCTCTTTTTTTTTCGTATCCGGATACCCGAAGTCAAGTACCAGCGTATGATGGGTCAATGGTAAGTCATTAAAGCTGTGACTGAGGGGTTACTCATACCATCAGCACGACACAGGTAACATATTTTTAAGGTTATTCCTGTCAGTCAAACAGATGTCAAGAGAGTAATCATTAAAGTGGTGTTAAACTCAAATATTATGTCGACAAGTCTTTCTTCAGTTAAAAACTTCAGATTGGATTTCCGGCCAAAAGTTGAGAATTACGCTGTCGAGAGGCTTGCCTCAATTCTCACGTCTTTAGGGGATTATCACCGTGAATTTACTACAAACAGTGAAAAATTTACTGATTAGAGCAAGCATATACTACCTCATAAGAGCACAGAATACATCCAGACGTGACATCCCAACAACGCAAAATTTACAGATTAGAGCAAGCATATACTACAGAATACATCCAGAAAAGGTAAAGAGTGCCGAGAGAAATTTGAGGGAGGAAGCAAGCTCACACGAGGTCGACATAACGGCTACACGCAGAACGAGACCAACAAAAGAAATGAAGAAAAAACAGGCCTACGCTACTCATCAAATACACCCTCAACACCGCCGCTACAAGTCACTGCTTGACTGTCGCAAGAAAGAGGAGAGACGAACATTGAAGAAATGAGGTTTACGTTTACGGTAAATGTTGATCTTCAACTGAATGTGCAATGATTTACTACTAGAATGTCCCGATGTTAACTTGTTAGCACTTGTCGGTGTCGCCCACTTCTTCATTGGTATCCGACAACCAGCAGCTTATTGGTGAATATATGATAATGTATGAAGGATTTTGCTTAGCAATTATAACTAAAGAAGTAATATTCGAAAAACGAAGTAAAACAAAACGGTGAGAAGGAGCACACAAAGCACCAGAAGTTTTTAGCACACAGGAGTGGTCGTAAGATGGAGTTGCGCCACACACAGCTGCTACGATGGTCTCTTCACAGCAGCACAGAGGTCTTACATGGGCACGCATGCAACGACTTCATTTAGCTATTTATGGACTCGAGTGGGTAAGAAGTGGAACATTCGAAGCTGGGGCGCCACACGTTGCCATGGTGATGGTCGCAATACCACCCTTAACACGCACGATATGGCTATGTAATGCGCTACACGCTCTCACAAAGAGAGACCAATTCTTCAAATATCACACAGAATATTTAACAAAACGTTTATCATGTAGCTCGTACATTTATTTTGTGGTTTACTGTAACACTACAGAGTTGGCGTAAGAGAGAAAAATTACGCTAAACCTACTTAGTACTCAAAATAAATGTCTTCAGATAATTTTAGAGCCTTACAATTTAACGCCTACTGAGTTAATATAACCGTTTGAAGAATAAGCACGAGAAATCTTCCATGCACGGAGCATTGCGCTGCAGTTAATGCGACTCAGTTCTTCCCTTGCCTATTTAAACAGAGCCAGGAATGATATATTGTTAATTTTAAATCAGAATGCTTGAATAAATCATGAAGAACGATTGTGTTCGTGGACACGATGCAAATGCAAAATTGTGCGTATGCTTTACGTGAGGGGAGAGAAACGTACACCTAATGAATATGGATTTACTTGAGCCATTAACGAGAGTGGAAACCATGATAAGCCCTGCTTCATCGAAAACAGATTTCTGATTTTTAAGCCCTGATGAGGCTGTAGCTATTGCAATGTATCCATTCTTACGAACATAAGACAATACATTGAGAAGAAATGGTTTTCTTAACATATGTGCGTGTACACTATAAGTCAGTCACAACAGTGCGACCGCTTAACAAATAAAAATACGCGTGTAATAAATTAAACACATCAATGCTCAACACTGCCACTTAGGAATGACTCAATAAGAAGCTTAAGTGAGCCTACCCGTCAGAAGAAGAAGACACTATTTGAGTATGGCAATACACCAGAGCAGAGGAGCAGGCCTCGAGCTATGGTCACAATGGGAGTGCATGGAGGGCGATGCTCTTAGCCAGGATGGACACATTAGCCTTTTTGAGCAGCATGGCCAACCCCGTCTCGACACCCAGCAGTCAGGCCCGTACAAGCCAACCCCACGCAGGCAAAAACGCGGCCACTAAACAATCTGCAGCACTCTTCCGCATCTCCAGCCACGTGCCGCGTTCTTGCGCGATAAGACAAACGGGTGCTCATAATTTTTGTCTCACGCTTCTGTGAACACGTCATCTTCAAAATTGAGTCTTCTGTTCGGTACTAGCAAATGACCACAACCATGCGAAGTACTAACGACGAGAATTTTCGTCAAAAATGGCAGTATTTTTCACATAGGTGTCTCTCATTACCGAGGATTTGCAATGGTTAAACGAGGTTACTAACTTATACCCGATATCTACACCTATTTTCAGAATCGAGAAGAAAAATTTACGTTGTCATCTTCATGAACTACTCAAATTCAATTTTTAAATATAATAAAAATATTTTTCACGATTACCAAAATTCTTACTAATAGGCTTTCATATGAAGGTATTCACATAAACACCAAAAGACTCCATTGAGATTAATTACCTTAATCACTAAAATCACTTACCACCGTAACCATTAAATCAATAACACACTGAAAAAAAGAGTGATGGTTCGCGCGTAACAATAACTGAGTAAGGTTTCAAGAGAAAATGTAATGTTAAACATAAGAAAAGCAAGAAAATAGATTGAAATCATGTTAAAGGAATTTTATTACACGATAACAGCCACACAGACGCTCAATTCAATAGATGACGACAAAAGGCTGCGCTCTGAAAACACAATATATAGAGGCACGTCTCCATACACTGCAAACTAGTCGATAAAATAGACTGAGAAGATTCTCGACCGGCCCCTAAAGCCAATTTATGTTTACAAGCGTTCATAATTCATGTACTGTCTTCTTCGGCAGTACTTTGAATTCATATCCGTCCACATTATAAACTCATCACGCTAGTTGAACCAAGGCCAACATGAATGTGAGGCGATGAATGCGCACAAGTGCGGTGATATTCAGCAAAGTTCCATGCTCAGAAACTTGCCACAATTTGTACACAGACAGGGAACCACAACGCGATGAGTCACGGTCATTGTCCAGAGACCGACAGCGGTGGGAGCTGTTGCAGCAGCAACCTTCCATAAGGAACGCAAAAAAAGAAACGATTTTAAGTTTCGCGTATAGCTGCAGTCAAGGTTGCCGTACGACAACAAAAGGCTTTATACAAAGCGCACGCCAGTGGCGCAACACCACACCTTTTCCTTATAGAACTTTAAATCTAGACGCCAACAAGAGGCGTGCGATGAAAAATTCTACCTGAGTATGAGTATTCTCGTTAGCATTTAATTAGTTGAAACCACTATGAAATACATCATGACAGAACTTTAACGAACAAAAGTAATTACTACAGACAGAGACATGCAAGTCTCATCAAAGCATCTGTACGACGGGCTACGTCTTCCCTCCAAAGAATACCAGGAACTTCACGTATCTCTAAAATTATATCTCCGAGACATCATGATTCATGACGGGCAATCATCGTCATCCATTTAAATGTAGAGATATCCTACGTATAATGTACATTTCGAGACGCCAGTTTTCCATCAGTATCTGCGCGCCTCAACGAATTCCGCAACTATTCTCATTTCACTCACATAAAGGAGACCTGGACTGACAAGCTATCACAGACAACGAGGTTTGATCACACGACAACATACCTGTCGAATCAGACCCGCGTGGACGGTATGCAAGAAATTTCAAAGTAGAAAAACCAACTTTAAAATTATTCACCAAAACCACTCGTTGACAACTTTCAGCGATGGTAAACCATGTGAAGCACTATATTATTGGTAACATGGTCATGTACGTCAAATGTCAAACCTTCGTACACAGTAGAGTAGTCGACGCTACAAACGTGCCAGCCCGTCCGTATTCTACGAGTTAAATTTTTAGGTTCCTGGACGACTAACCTCATCACATTCTCATGAGAACATTACACCTAGCGTTCCGGTATGGAGAGTGAAGGGAGAGAGCATTTTACTAGAAATTATTTTAGACATGATAACCAACATAGCTTAAAAGTACCATAATTCAACGAACCAGTCGATACATACCGTACATAGCTTTCATAATACACGCTCGTTTTATTCATTACACAGCTGAACATGTTCTTTGTTCACAGCTAAACAGAGATGTACGACAAACTGCCGTAAATAGGGTACAAGATAAATCCAAAGATGAATAAAGACTAACCAGGAAAGATTAAATGTCTACGGGAGCAAGCGGCCGGCAAAAGAGGAACCTAAGAAGAGCAGTGAACAGTCAGCGTTTCTGCGGACGCGAGACCGGCCGACCCCAGAACAGAACTAACTTCGCTGTCCCGTCTAATGTGGACTTTTAACGTGCATCACTTTCAATCATTACTATTTAATCAGTTAATTGATCACAAATTTGATCTTTCAAAATATTAAACATTGGAACTAAAATGCAATCCCTTATGGCTTCAGGGCATAGTTTATTTGCATATTAGAGGCAAGTAACGAACACAACCTAAAATACGATTGCGTATTTATCCATCATACAGTAACGTAGAATTCATTAAGTCAACGAACGCAATTCTCAATCCAACTAATGGCCGTGGCATTCATGAGGATGTTTGCATGGTCGCCAGCCATTTCCTTTATCTAAATGTACGCAGAACAGTACTTCGTCCAACGGGAAGCAAACACGAGTCAAGAAATATTGGTCGTGTCTTGATGGTTTTTTAATTGGAGGTCGCGCACACAGTCCAGGTTAATCTAATTTGTGCGAATTAGCGGGATCATCAATAACAAGCGATGAAATAATCAATACTTGAACTAGCATAGGACAATAACTGATCCGCTTACATCAGTTAGCACACAACTATCATATATCTATAATGTGCATGCCAACATCAGTTACTGATGATGGATTTTAAGCCAGTTTTAGCCTCCCATACATACCACAAAAAAGATGTTCAAAGAGAGGAAGGGTGAAGGCACCATTTAGTGTGGAGTTGTGGGAACGCGGAATCTATGTACAATGTGTGTGCCCGTACATGATCCAGTGCGCATAGAAGCAGCGAGTTGAGAAGAAGGTTTGGAAACAAGATCAAAAGTCGAGGTGCTGTAACACACTACAGCAGTGAACGGAAAAAGCTCACCCTAACAAAACAAAATCAACCTTTATTTCAACAAAAAGAAGGCCTACCTAACTCTCGGCTCGAGACCTCACATTTTCCACCTCGGAGTGAAAATTCTCATAGACAAAATAGATAGATGGGATATCTGTGACTAACAACATTAACCGATAAGCTGACAGATTAGATTAGATTATTAGTTAGTTTAAGCCTCCCTATCCGCTACAAAGGCGATCCAAAGAGAGGAAGGAGGAAGGCACCATTTAGCATGGAGTTTAGGGAACGTGGAATCTATGCAGAAAGGGCATAGAAACAGTAAGATGAGAAAGAAGTTTATGAAACAAGATCAAAGTTGAAGAAGAAAGTAGGTGTTGAAAAAACAGGACAGCAGTGAACCGAAAAAAGATGGTCCGTAACAGAACAAAAACTTATTTTATTTCAACAAAAAGGAAGCCTACCTAACCCTTTGCTCGGGCCCTCACATAGTCCCCCTGGGAATAAGCTGACAGATTAGATTATTATTTGATTATATGCTAGTTCAAACCTCGCTAGTCACAACAGGAAGGTATCATTTATGTGGTATGGAGTCAAGGAAACAAGGAACCTGAGCACAAGGTAAGTTACCGCACGAGACCTCGAGTGTACAGACACCAGGTACAAAATGAGTTAATAAATTAAAATCACAGTTCAAGAAGAACGTCACCAGTACCAAAAAAGGCGGCATTGAACCGATAAAAAGGATACGTAACAAAGCAAAAACTTCTATTCTATTTCAACAAAAGGAATGTCTACCTAACCTTCACCTCGGGGCCCCTCATTTTCCCCAAAGGGGCTTCAATTCTCATTGATTCAACCGATGCCTTCCCCTAAGAAGACTAATAACTCCCATAGCTATTGCAATAAAAAGTTAATTGCGTTCAAATAAGAGCAAATAATGATAAATGATGCACTAACATTAGTTAGCAACTAAAAAGTCCCATTCTCTGCTGCAAAACAAAAACAGAACTGAAGAATAATAAGAATTACACGGTGTATCGTATCGGTAGCAGCTTTGTCAGACAAGAGGAAGGTCGATCAATGACAGGAATCACGCATGAACTGCATCCTATCATTTCTGACACAGCTGTCCTTGTAAATTACAGCGCAGCACAACCACGCGTAAATCAATAATCCTTCGTTAACAATATAGACATCAGTTTTTTTTAGAGGCGAAGAGAGAAAAACAATGTAGGAACACAAAGGGGGCGAATAAATATGAACTTGATATGAACTTGGTGGACGTACCAGAACCTCCGATGCGCACCCTGTTCCCTCCGTGATGCTGAATTCACTCAGTTAGTCCGGATATTTTCGACTAAGGCGAACATGTGCTGGTATGATGTAAATATCATCTGCCGTTGTGGGGCTAGGCTCATGTGAGTGATCCAACAGTGAGCAAGTGGTCAGAATTGGGTATCAATTCTAGGAAGCCGTGAATAAAGATTAGATTAGATGTGAATTTGAAGCCTCCCTAACCGCTACAAAAAAGCGTTCCTAAGAGAGGAAGGCAATATTAATTGTATTAAGTGGAGGCATTATTAAGTGCCTCCCCTTCGTTTTTGTGATCTGTTCCAGCAAACCACTAACAGGACATTCCACAAAGTTCTAAGTTCCGATATCGAACTTAGAACTAACTCAATCTGACAGCTCTGAACAGAAAGCCCTCACAGCAGTTGAAGAGGGCTCGATAAAATCTGTCGAATAGCAACACACCGTGCCGACACAGCGCTCAAGAAACATGCCACACTCGCTTTCGCCAACGAACATATCACGTGGACTCACGATGTTTAGCTACGTGGCACTTTTTCGCTCATAATATACGCAGGTGAGATTGTACGTAAGAACTAAAATGCAAGATATCGTAGTAGCTGATAATCACTAAAAAAAAGAGAGAAATTGTCCTCGTTCGGTTTGAAAGCCAATTAGACTAAGGGGTGTTCTCTGTACTGCTGCAGACTCATCAAGAACTGTTATGTCATCGCTAACAAAAGAGATTCTTCACAACCTATCTACGTCAATAATAGCAAAACTTTCAACACTCAGAAGCAGCGACTGAGCATGTTAATTGGAAGCTAAGAAGAATACGACTTTCCGCGTCCACTTACACCAGAGCAGGCAGCAATCAGAATAACTAACAACTCCTAATTACATAATAGCCATCCTCTAACAGCTGCTAATTACAAGAGAATAAGGTCAGTTAACAGGAGTGGGAAAGGAACAGCTCAAACTGAGCACAGCAACCAGCGTCGCACGTCGCACCACCGTAACTCAGCTGACCAAGTCGCGTACACACATCACAGCACGTGGGGAACACGTTGCATGCGTGATGCACGGAGACCAGCAGTAGCACGACATGTAATGACATAGCACTGCGCGACAACTATTCGTGTGATGGAGATCGATAACTCAAAAAATGAATGCAAAGTAGCGGAAGACACATACATTTCAATGCGAGGTTGTCGAAGAGAATGTGTGATGTGACCGAGTCGTTCCCTAAAAACGGAATCAACTGTGATGAGGGGTGGAAGTATCAACCAGTGGACGTCACGCCCTCTCACGCGCTCAACACTTTAGGTGCGACGTGATCCACCGGTGGTCACTCAGGGAATTTTCATAATGCTGCTGACCGACCAGCAGTCACTGACTCAACTTCAATGAATGCTTAATGAAAACAAAATGAAGGCGCGATCTATTTAATGTTCGTTATTTTCAAAATTGATTTCTAAAATTAACTCTAATTTGAGTTAAATATTGAACTTTAGTTAAATTAGTTCAACCCGCCGCACTTGACGTATTCAATGACCAGGGCACTGTACTAGGGCACTCTGCACGTGATCTCGATAGTAAACGGTGTTTTCACTGTTTTGCCACTAGCATCGTATTGGTGAACTTAACTACGCTTTGCACTAGGTCATCGTCATCCAAATCACTATAACCATCATCGCGTACTTCATCGCATTTACAACTATGCTCCAACACTATGTTGATATCATTTTAATTAGGAGCATTTAGCCATTTAATTAATTTTCTATCTAGAGTTAAATGCTTAAAATTAGCTACATTAGGTAAGGCTTATTTTCTTGTATCTATTAGTATGGTATAGTTAGTTATAATGATCTTTCGTACGTGTGTGATTCGAAGATATCATTTTATATAACAGCAAACTCAAATTCACCGTTCAGCTACATTATAATGATCCTTCCTCGTTGTTAGAATGTAGATCGCATTTATAAGTCCTTTTCCGATGACGTCTTTTTCTGGTATATTCTGATGTTCGACAATCATTAATATTTTCTGATGCGTATCTTTCTGATTACTAATGGCTAAATAGTTACAAGGGATTAAATAAACAGGCTTCCAAATTAGTAATTTAATATAGAAATGATGACTTGAAATATAACGATGACTTCTGATTCAAATACTTAACACAATCGACGGACAGGAATTTATTTGCAGTAAGCTTACATCGAGGTGAGACCTCGTTACTGAATCAATTAGCGAAACACAGATTATATAAATCATCATGTGGAATTACGCATACATCCTAGATACAGAATAATGCTCCGTACACTGTAAGCAAATGCAGATTCCTACACGTAAGATAACAGGAATGAATGGTAATTGTGGATACATGAAGAATTGATACTCATCTGCACTCATTCCAGATTGGCAACTGATAGGTAAGTCAATTATGTGACTTCAATGAATATAAATGCCAGCGCCATCACTTGCCCGAAGGCAGCGAGGCATCTACACGTCCTACACTTAGATTTTTCGGTGGCGCTAATGCCCTAACGCTGCCTCGCAGACGGGCAGCCTCAGGCAACGCTGTTATGTTTTAGAAAATACGTGTCCTGGTTCACGATTCTTTACATTAATAATTTACCGGAAATAGCAAGTGTCGTCAGTTAATTAGATTAGATTACATTCACATATTAATTAACAAGTAATTATATGGAATGAACAAGATTCTAGGTGTCTACGAATAGAGTTTGAGATATGTGAAAAGAAATAGAGGTATCTAGCACCACAGCTCCCTCAAGACGCTGGGGGACGTGGAGTTCTCCAGAGTGGGGGTGTCAAGGTGGGGTAGTTTTCAAATGACGCTTTCTCGAGGTTGACGGTTTGACGGTTGACGGTTTGATGCGATGTTCTGGGCAATGTTCGTAGAACTGAGCACATGCTGTTCGTATCGACGATAATATATTTTTGATGGCGGATCTTTTCCGAAGATGATCGTTGGCCAAACGAACCCTTCTTCGTAACGTTCATTTAAACACGACGTAGGGCATCTGAAGCGTAAACCACGACAAGTAACTAGTTTAATGCTCCGTTCTCATAACGAAAATGTTTTTGCCAAAGTGTTATAAAAACCTCAGTAAGTTCAAGATTTCCTAGCAAGAATAAAGGCGATTTCAAGAGAACGAAGAAAAAGGACCATTCAGTAGGGACTAAAGAAAACGGGGAATCTATGCATCAGGTGCTTTCCCACAAAGGATACCCTGCGCTTTGCTAATTGAGAACGAAGAGGATATGATAAAGAAGACATGGCAAAGAATGCATGAAAACCGGAAGAAGCAAAGCAAGCACGAATGACACAAGTTTCGAAAGCAAGTCTCGATAGCATAGGATGGACTAGCCTAACAAACATAAACTTACTACTTATGCTTTGCCCCTTGGGAAGTACTCATGACGCACAAGACAACCCTAATTTCAAGTACGATTGACGAGTGAGTTAGTATAATATTCACAGCAGCAACACTCGTGAGCTCAGCTCACAAAGCATGCTAGTGACGGTGGACACACAGTGCACCACGCCCCAACGCGACGCAAATGACAGCCACCTGACAGACGGATGGTGATGGTTTGCAGTCGTGACTCATATTTTTGCCCTCAGCACAGCAGCTCACACACCGAGACCGCTGCAAGCATCACACCTCGCAATACTGCAAATAAGCCTTCACAAATTATGTCTGACCCTTGCTCGCAGACCAGCATACAGTATAAATATGGTTTTGGTCCGAACTCACAGAAAACAAAATAGGGGAAAATCACACATAAGAGTATATCATTTCCGCCAGTACACTACACTTGAAGACATGTTCAAGACGTCCAAATTTGCATAAGCGCATGAAAGGTGTCAAAAAAATCCCTAGATAACGTTATCTGTGATATGAGTAAAGATAAGCCGCAGAGCTTCGTGTGAGCTGCACTTCCGCTGCACCACACGGCTGACACTTCACCCTCACCCCCAACTCCCGCTGCACCACACGGCTGACACTTCACCCTCACCCCAAACTCCCGCTGCACCACACGGCCGACACTTCACTCTCATCCCCAACGACACTTCAAAGATCAGTTTACCACTAACACGTGCAGCGTTATAAAACATGAATAGCTAACAGTAAATAATATTACTATTGTAGGCCTACTAACCTGCGAGGCTTCTATGACAACCTTCTAGGAGAGAATACAAGGAATAAATTCTGAAACAATGCCTGAGAAATAAATTAGGGTATGTACATTTTTCTAACTTAGAAATTAGTAAAGCACTCGAGACAGATGGGCTAATTTCAAATTGAGAGAAAGCATTTTCAAATTCTAGTTATATTAGATGAGTTAGTTTAAGCCTCCCTAATCACAAGGGCTTCTAAGAGAGGAAGGAAACCATTTATTAACAATTAAGGGAACCGGGAATCCATACACAAGGTGTACACGAGTTCCTCTGCGCATAGAAAGAGCTAGTTACAAGCATGTTTTGAAACGTGATTAAACTTGGAGAAGAAAGTCAAAAGTGCTGAAAAAAGACAGCAGTGAACCGAAAAATTGGTTCGAAACAACAAAAATATCTGACCTATTTCAACACGAGGAAGGTCAACGTAACTTTTATCTCAGGACCTCACATCCTCTCCCTGGGGGTGCTAATTCCCACAGATTCAATAACTGTATCTTTCTGAGGGGTTCAAATCCCAGTCAACGTTTCTCTTCAACAGTTGTTTGTATGCATATATAGGTAGCTTTATAGCTGGAGTTTTATCCTGCGCATTATTTATATTGAGGAATGCAGATCACAATCGACATTTTGTTAAACTTCTCTTGATCCGTTGTCGGAAATGCGCGACTTAATTACCAAGTACTAATTAATACTAACTTTTTGATGGAGGTACTACGAAATGAATTTATGAATAATTTCCTGACCAAGCGCCTGTAAGTTTTTACAAGCTTTTGGGCTCTATCAACCTGAAGTCTATTTTGCACCTTGCTCCACTCAAAACCAAACGTAAAAAATATGTGTTCAATTGATCCGAAACTGGCTGGACACGCATGAAGGTGCACTATGTATATGCAAAACCTCTTAGCAATTATTTCTGTGATTGCTTTCCTTGTCAGAGTTGAAGCAATACTCCCATAGCTGTCCTTGCATTCAGAAAAAAGTAAATTAATTACTGAACGAGTAAGAATAAAAATCTGACGGTTCTCACAGCAAAAAAATGAATTGACTTATCAAATTTGATAACACTAAACATTTCAACCTAATCGTGACACTTTATTAGATTGTATTTCCTCTTAGAATTCAGGTTCTATGTTTTCATCAGTCATCTATGGCCAGTCACCTCATTAAAATATTAAAAGAAGTTTAAATTTCAATATAAAACTTCAACAATTCCGAAAATTTCAAATCAGAAAAAATAAAAATCTAATAGAACTCAAAAATGGCCGTTCAAAAGTTTTTTTTTTCAACTCTGCCGGTACCGATTCAACAGCATAAATCGTCACGAACTCGCAGGTAACCAGCATTTCAGCAAATAGTAGCTAGAGCTACTTCGAGAAAGGCATTTCTAGATGTGAAGAATTGTTTTTAGCTATATTAGTAGCACATCCATCAGTACATCTAACTGCGCACAGCTTAACGTGTCATACCATTTTGACATGAAGTAATCAGGGAAGTGAACGAGCATTTCCACGAAATACATAGTTGAAGGCTGCTGTATTGTTCTCAAAGGTGCGTATGGAGAGTGGAATTCAGCCTAGAACAGGTCTGAAGTCGCAATTTCCAGCATCAATGAAAGAGCCGTCGGACATGGGAAGCTACTGCCGTAATTGCGGCCAATCACGGAAAGCTTGCACACACACACAGCGGATATCGACAGCCCCTCTCGCAGAAAACCACACCTTGCCAAACTAAGAATGGCGTAAGTTTGGCTGTGCTACAGGGTGATAACAAAAATGCGAGAATAAAAATCTTACGCGCACCTGCATCCAAACGAAACATTCAATAAATTCCTAGTAAACAGCTCCTTCACTTCGACTTCAATTAGAGCTATTTTTGAGGCAAGGCCTGTGATTTCGAAGCCCAAAAAATCACAAACCTAGTAAAATTATTGGTTGTTATTCGATATGAACGAGTAAAAAAATTAACCCCGAATGAAAATTAAAAAAATTAAAAAATCATTCTTTGTAAACGGGGAAAAAGTTTCAATTTCTTTCACAGATAATTCTGCAGACAAAGCTCCGCAGCAGATCGATGTTCAAACAAATCTGCAGTCCTAACTAAACTCCAAAGTGTACTAGTGAAAGTGTCAAGTAAAATTATTGCGTAATGTTCAAACCGGCGTCAGCTGCGGATCCACTACAGCGCAAGGAACGGTAATTTAGATGATTTTTAAAATGACTGCGTTAGCTGTGTTTGAGTTATCAAGCGATCCGAGTTATGTATCTCAAATCTTGAGCTATCAAATCCCCCGCATTACGAGCTATCACCCCGAGTCGATATAATAGGACAACAAAAAGTAACAAGACTTAATAAAGAGTTGAGCCTCTAGACATGAAGACTTGGTGGGTCTAGCAGCCACAAATCGATCTCTGGCTTTCCCCGCCGGAGTGCGAGAGGCGAAGTATTGGTCGTGTGGAGCCGCTTCTCACGCCTCCCGGCAGCTTCAGCAGAGAGTGAAAGTGCAACGCTGAGCGTCATGGACAGTGCGAGCCGTACGGCCACGCAGGTTTATGTATTTGTACAGCGCTTTTCTCAACTAAACATATGCTACTTTGATACAATACCACTTGATGACTGAACGTTTTGCCAACTCAAAATAAACATGAGAAATGACCGTTCAGTGACGATGAATCCACTCGTGAGAATAATTAAATTAAATTTAGATAAGGTCATTCAAGACATCCTAACCACAACTAAGGTGTTCCAAAGAAAGAAGAATGACAACTTTTAATATGGGATCAAGGGAACGGGGAATTTATGCTCAAGGTGTGTCCACACACTCTGCTCATAGAAATACCAAGACTGAAAGAAATTTGTGAACAAGATGTAAGTCCTTCAAAAAAGCAAAAGCCGCTGAAAAAAAACAGCAGCAGTGAACAAAAAATAATGGTTTGTAAGAAAACAATAAACCTCCTATTTCAACAAGCGGAAGGCCTACTCAATCTTAAGTTCGGGACCTCACGCCTTACCCTTGGAAGCACTCATTCACATACAGTAGGTACAAGTTGTATCCTCCTGAAGAGCTTTCACGAGGGAAATACTCGAACATCAGTATCAGGTAGTAATTTGATTTGACAGATTTAAAACTAGTTTAAGCCTCCCTAACCAGAATGAATACGTTCCAAAGAGAAAAAGGAGAAAGGCACCAAGTGGCATGCACTTAGGAGAGCGCGGACTTTATGCACAAAGTGCATTTAAAAAAAGCAAGTTGAAATAGAAGTTCGAGAAACAAGTTGAAGAAGACAGTAGTAGGTGCTGAAAAACACGGCATCAGTGAACTGAAAAAAAAGGTAGTTCGTAAATAAACAAAAAAACACTTTATTTCGGCAAAGGAGGCCTACCTAACCATAAGGACCTCACATATTCTCCCTGAGAGCGCTAATTCCCGTAAATACAATAGTTGTATTTCCCTGAGGGGCTACCAGGTGGTAAAGACAACACATAAATTTAACTAAAAATAGCATCAGTGTAATGTGGCGATTCGCGTAGAAGTCTAAAACGAAGGTAAAGGTAATATTATTCGAACCAGGGCATTTTCAGTCCTATGGAAGTTTTAATACTGAATCAAAAGACGATATAGATACTAAATTAAAAGACGATCTCTACCGACACACATCCCTCACCATTCACCAAAGCTGATACTTCTGAAGAATATTTAGCAGTGACATACTATCCAATACTAACTTCCCAAAAAGGTTGACAATTCAATTTCAGAAACCATGAGCCGATCTACGGCGAGTCTTAAGGTATTTTGAGGATTCGAATGAATCCATTTTTGAAAGAACGGAACGTACATGTAGGCTTCTCTTACACAGAACATTCATCAGATCACGCGCGCAGAAGCGAACATATGCGTTAGCAGTGCGACATGTTCAGGAAAACAAACAAAACGCATCCTAAGTGGCGCATGATAAGCTGAGCAGCAAACTTAAGAGCCCCGTAGTGAACATTACGAACTGTGGGAAAGTTCTACTATTGTACGGTGATGGGATCGGCATTAGGAAGGGTGCCTACACAGTCTCTCAGCAAGCCGCCCACGTTGACGTGAGTACAGCCACTTGAACGAACAAACCTTACACATGAGTCGGAACGATCGTGTCAATGCGTCAGTTGGGCTTACTGGCAGGCGCTGTGCAGGCAGACCGAGACATGAGATTGACGTCATGCACGCCGCTTCCGCTGGTATCTTGCAACACAACTCGCTCGGCACAGCCTCCAACTCAGCGGTGTGGCCACTGGACGTACCCAGGCGTCACTCGCCTCGTGTGGTCTTCGCCACACCATGGTCTTCACCACACCATGGACTTCACCACACCATGGACTTCACCACACCATGGTCTTCACCACACCATGGTCTTCACCACACCATGGTCTTCACCACACCATGGTCTTCACCACACCATGGTCTTCACCACACCATGGTCTTCACCACACCATGGTCTTCGCCACACCATGGACTTCGCCACACCATGGACTTCACTATATCATAGTCTTCACCACACCATGGTCTACACCACACCATGGTCTTCAACATACCATGGTCTTCACGCGCGCTGAGAGAAGCATAACTTTAACAAGGGTTGCGGACAGCACAGCGACCCGATGTTCAGCATCACCAACATGAGACATGACCAGACGATGATAAAATTAGGGGTCAGGAGCGGGAGAAACGAGAAAGTCATGTTATCTATTCAATCATTACAGGCATCCTTACAAAGTAGAAGGAAAATGACGCGATATTTTTTGTTTGATGAGCAACTCACGGGAAGGAATGCTTTTGAAGTGAGTGAAGTACGAATGAAGGTCGCGGAAGTCCTCCAATTATGAAAACGCAGATTTTTCTCTGACTTTTGTTTGACAATAGTTTCATTACTTCAGCCGCTGTTTTACTCATAGCTTTCAGCACAGGAATTGAAATGGGTTTCATCAAAAATACTCCATTTTGGCTACATTTGGACATATTTCAGTACGAATGTGCTATTTGAGCGTGGACAGGAAGATAGAGTGACTGAGCAATGTGGTCAACAAAAGAGTAGTCTCAACAATACGATAACGTGGGACTGGCGTCACTCGAGTACACATTTCCATTTAATCAAATGAGTTTCCTCAGACCTTCTAGCTGACCTGACTCGATGACTGCTCCAAAGTTAAGAATGTTAAAAAAAAAGATGCTTCACCTACAAAATAAGGTTTCTTTCCTACTCCAACACTCAAATTGAAAATTCGAGATTCTCTCCAGTTGATGGTTCTAAGTAAGTTTGCTAATGTTAATATGAAATAGGCTACAATGAACGTGGAAATTATTCCCAATTCAGGTCCTATGTTTTCAGAAACATCGCTATTTACGTAAGTCCCCCGAAATGTAAGCTCGTTAACCAGAGTTACAAGGTCTCCCTCATTTTCCGGCCGAATGCACCAGAAATAGTATTATTAAATATTAATAATACATGTGAGTCACAGCCAGAAAAGGGTCAATTTGGCAACCGCGGTTCGAGCACCTAGACAGATGAGCGAGACAAAGAGACCTCAGCGATCAGACTACCAAATAATAGACAAAGATTAGTTAAGACCCCTTAACAGCTAAAAAAAAAACGTTCCGAAGAGAGGAAGGAGGAAGGGAACATCTAGTATGGAAATAAGGGAACGCGGAATCTATGCAAAAAGAGAATGGAAACAGTGAGCTGAGAAAAAAAAATTATGAAACAAGAAAAAAGTAGTAGGTGCTGAACAACAGGACAGCAGTAAACCGAAAAAAGGTGGTCTTTAACAAATAGCAGACAAAGATGAGAGTTGCCGCAGTTTGGCTGTGTGGCGGATGCGGAGTGACAGCGCACGAGAAGGCCGTCGGGAAGCGTGACAAGGTCACTGAACGCAATTGATTTCACGCGCACTTTTAATGAAAATGACACGAGAAATTCGCGCCTCACAGGCTCACAACAATAGCATGCAACGACTCAGTTCTCAAGGCATAAATGAAAGGTTTAATGGCCCAGTTTGCACATGAGTTACAATGAGCGCAAGTGCTCACTTACCTTCAGTGAGACTGCTGAGCAGCATAACTCGCAATAAATTAATACAATGAAGACAAAGTGACGAACTCAGGAACAAACAAAATTTAGTTGCTCCATTTTCGAAGCAATCAAAAGAATTACTTTACCACCCCAATTTCAAATCGGATATTCCTCAGGAATTGCTGTACGAGTACCTGATTTCCAAGGAGAACTTTCAGATCCAACGTCCTGCACGAGAGGACGGGAAACCCAAGCGCGTAATATGTTCACTTCAATGCAGAGCTGGCGAGTCAGAGTCAAGACACGTCAGGCTCCGGAAGTCTGCTGATATGATTATCTTTAATGAGACATTTCATGATCAAGAGCCGTTATCTTATACGGAATTGTTTCCCGTACTAACATAATTGATTAATTGTAGAAGTTAGCTTCAGCCTCCCTTATTACAACAAAGATGTTCAAAAGAGGGGAAGGAGGAAGACACCATTTACTATAGAAATTATTGGAATGCGGAATCTATGCACAAGGTGCGTTCCCGCACAGGATCTCCAGCACATAGAAACAGTAAGTTGAGAAGAGAGGCTAGGAAACAGAATAAAAGTTAAAGGAGAAAGTCAGAGCTGTTGAAAAACAAGGCAATATTAAACTGAAAAAATTACTTAGAAAAATTTCTTTCAACAAAAAGAAGGCCCCAAAACTCTCAGCTCGGGATCTCACATTTTTCCCCTGGGAGGGCTAATTCCCATAGATACAAGTTTTATCCCCCTGAGGGGGCACTCATAAAATAACTTAAAATAAAGCCGTAAGTCACAATGCAAGAAATTCGCGCAATTGAGTGACGCTCAGTTAAGAAACATCAACACATGGCCATGCGCGTTAACCACAGAAGTGAAACCGTCAAGAACAGTCTCAACAACATCGCAGCGAGCGTGCACGAGTTTTAACTTCACGTTTTTGACGGAGAAATCGATAGGCGACACCGAAATCCCAAATTGCCTCACGCAACACAAGTGAAAGGCGTTAGGCCGACGCCCTGGAAGGAACGAAACCTTCAACTAACGAGAAGCAGGCGCAGGTGACACTTGCAGCTACTCTGACTCGTTCAGTGCAGCATGTTGTTGGTCCGTTTTGGGATCACAGTCACGGTAAAATACAGGGTGGGGCAAACAAAGTGCCTGCGTTTTGAAAGGCCCATTGGAAAAGTAAAACGATACTTACAGAATAATTTGTTGCTTCAATCGAATCAATATACAATGCCGTTTGTGTGCTCACTTCTTGAAGATGGCATCAGGAAGATGGTGGGCATCTGTAGCGATGCGTTGTTGATGGCGATGTCTGAAGTTACGCCTTTCAAAACATGGGCATTTTGATTAACCCCACCCTGTACTTCCACCCCATCCAGAACGCAAAATAACTTAAAACGTCGCGAGAAACCTATTAAACAACTAATATAATTAAAAGTCATCGTAAGAATACACAAAATGTAATTGCTAAACGAATCAGCATCTGGCCAATATAGAAACTGAAAAAGAAGCACATTCCCTATTAAACTACGCGACGAAAAATCCACAGTACATCAAGGTTGTGTGATGCTGATACTGAAAGGTTTAATTACGGATCACTAAAAGTGACGCGAATTTATAACGTCCACTGAAAAGAAGACATGTACACATTACACAAGTGAATTAGATTTCAGCTAGTGCTGGATATTCAAACAATTTCCGTCGCCAAAGTGGTGCACGCCGACTAGAAAAAATTCACAAGCTGTACCGCTGCAACGACGCTAACTGTTAAAAAATTCTTGCTCCTTATTCGAGGAGCTCTGGAATTACTAATTCTCCATTTGTACGCGTCAGCCCGCGGTGACCCGATAGTTCCTGAGTATTTCATTGAAGGCACAGAAAAACATTCAAATTGGATTTTAAGTCCTACTCAAAACAAAGGTTTTCTCAGGAAAGGAACGCACAATTTAACACGGCATCAAGGACAACGAGAATCTCAGCACAAGGTGTGTCTCAACACTCTCCGTATAGAAGCAGCAAGATTTGAAGAACGAATTTAGTTTGAAGATGGAAAAGAAGTAAGGGGTGCTAGACAACACCAGTAAGCTGAAAAAGATAGTTCGTAACAAACAACAAATCTATTCTTTTTCAACAAGGAAGGCCTACCTAACTTTCAAGTCTATACCTCACATTTTTAAGGGAGAATCAATTCTTGTAAATATACTAGTTCTATCCCCAGGAGACGGAAATGTTCAATACGAGCGTGTTTTAGTGACCGCAGGTGCTAGTTGTACTTTCTCAAATAAGTGATACAGACTTAGCTTTCAAGGTGATGTTTTGCACATATTACAGTTCTCCTGTGCAACGCTGGCATCAAACTCATTGTACTCATTACACAGGGTACGATTAGAATAGACTAGATTATATATTAGTTTAAGCCTCCATAACCGCTACAAATAAAGAGCGCATCGAAGAGAGGAAGGAGGAAGGCACCATTTAGTATGGAGATAAGGGAACGCGGAATCTATGCAGAAAGGGCCTAGAAACAGTGAGTTGAGAAGGAAGATTATGAAACAAGATCAAAGTTGAAGAAGAAAGAAGTGGGTGCTACAAAACAGGACAGCAGTGAACCGAAAACAAAGATGGTCCTTTACATAACAAAAACATCTTATTTTAACAAGAAAAAGGCCTACCTAACTCTCAGCTCGGGTCCTCACATTTTCCCCCTGGGAGCGCTAATTCCCATACATCCGATTGTTGGATCCCCCTGAGGGGGATTGCTACGTTAATCGCTGCGCTTGAACACAATCCCAGAAAAGAACAAAACGAATGGATGTCTGCAGAAAAAGGTTCCATCAGAGCGAATATCAGACACACTTCCACGGTAAAATTATTGAACTCCATACAAAGACCATACGCCCCCTTGTCGTCAGTGAAGATCACCGGAATGGACGGTTGGACATCTATCAAACGTATCGAGGACGCAAATTTCTCCAGTGGGATTTTTCTTCACAGACTACGCAAACTTTTGCGTAATTGCAATGCTTGATCAGTAAAATCAACGTTATTGGAGCAATGAGAATTCAAACTGAGTCCGACGAAGATGCGAGGTGTCGGTATATAGATTGTATGAAAACACACCTGAATGTTTTTGAAACCGCAGAAATCACGTAGGTCAGATTACATAAATAAAACATAGGTCCATTTCTCCTATGTATGCCAACTTATGGCTGACTCGTGTTTAGCAACCTCCATTGTTATTCCTAGTACAAATTTCAGGTGAATCTTAACGCTAATGTCAACCACTTTTATACTGAAGTAATTTCCTGTAGTATAAATATCCAAGTGACGCCCTATGTAACCCATGCAGCAGACATCGTGGCCTGGTGGTTAAAACCGATGGAACATTCGAAATGCCGCAGTGCGAGCTTAGATTAGATGTTTAGTTTAAGCCTCCCTAACCGCTAAAAAAAATCGTTCCGAAGAGAGGAAGAAGGAAGGCACTGTGCAGTGCGAGCCCAGTGTTTCTTCCCGTAAGAGAAAGAAGAAAATTAAAAACAATTCCCTCCCCATCTGAACGTTTAAAATCAGTACCAGCTGGATCGGGAGTAACTCGTCACGCCCTGACGATGGGGGCAAAGCACACTCAATAATTAGTGTGAAAATCTTGAACATCTAATTGAACATACAAGATTTTCAACACCTTGAAGAGTAAACCGTGAACAAGACTTTAAAATTTCAAAATCCATGTTCGTTCTCCCTCTCCAACTTAATCTGAATAGGCATTAGTTCCGTATAATTAATCAACACCTTCACTTACAGAACGTACTTGTGAGTGTATCTGAATAGATGCGTGTTTGTACATGTGTACATCTAATTCGTTCAGAATACAAAAAATTAGGGTTTTCAGGTTTTGAGAGACGTCTGCATCTGATTCCTTTCTACTTCATACTTTAACTTTGACTGATCTTTACTTCAGTAATGAAGACAGAATTTTAAAATTTCGAAACATTTGCAATCAAAATGATTGGTACATAGCGAAAGATTTGCATTTAAGTTGACTGGAATATAAAACTTTCTTTAATTAGCACTTTGGTGAGACTGCCGTCACCCTTCCCGTGCTTGGTCTGCCCTCACCGCCTCAGCCCGGAGAGGTGCACAAAGTAGGCGCCGTTCCCCTCAATGGATGCAGCGAGCCGCGCACAGAATTAATTACGCACTGCGCACGGGTCCCAAGTCGAGACCTTTGTCAACATAATTATTTGTCTGTCATAAAGGAGCGAGGCGTGAACAAGAGCGCGACGGCCGCGTTACAGCGGGCTGCTTCAATGGCGTACAATTGAAGAAAAATTCCAGCCTCCACAGAAGAATTTTAGCGCTGCTGCAAAGCTCTCCAAGACTCACGAGTTGCGGGTGACCGCAATTACTCCATGTTATTTACGCTCAAAACACACACTTTATCATTACTCTCTAACCTAAACAAAGGTTCCCAAGCTAAAAATTCTAGAAAAAAAGGCTATAAACACTGGCAATGATGCTCCTTAAGCACTTATGTCAGAGATCAAAATTTGCTTACTGACTGGCATTGACATATCGGCCGTGCTACTCAAAACGGATGTCGGATAAATGATATTCATCAGATCAGATTAGTTAAAGCCTCCCTACCCATAACAAAAGTGTTCTAAAGAGAGGAAGAAGGAAGGTAACATTTAGTACGAAGTTAAGGAAAAATGGAATCGATGCACAAAGTGTTCCCACACAAGACTACTTGAGCACAGAAACAGTGAGTTAAGGAATAACTTCATGAAACAAGATAACAACTAAAGAATAAATTCATAGGTGCTGAAAAATAGGACAGCAGGGTCCCTATAAAAGATGGTTCTTAACAAAACAGTTGTCCTATTCTATTTCAACAAAATGAAGGCGTACCTAACTCTCAGATCGGGACCTCACGTTTTCCCCTGGAAAAGTAGTACTATATTAGTGTAAGATTCCCTACGCTCAACAAAGGCGATCTCCACAAAGCGAAGAGAAGTGACCATTTTGAATAAACTGATGAAAACAGGGAATCTATGCATAAGGTTTGTTCTGAAACAAGATAACCTTTCTCATAACCTTTCTCATAAGAAGCCAAGTAGGAAGGAAGAAAAGACAAAGAAGGGATACCGAAGGAGTTACGAAATGTGAAAGTGAAACGGGCACGAAATATAGAAGCCCAAAAGGCCTATTTATAACTAAGATAACTTAACATTATCTCCCTTAGGAGCGTTATGCCCCATTGCAAAGAATAGATGAACCTAAACCAACTTGAACCCATTGCCGATCATCTGCCCACTGAGGGGCCTGATTGAATAAGAATACTGCTTTCAAAACTTTGCATTTAACCAAAAGTGGATCATTGCACATGGTGAAGAGGACGGAGAAAGAGTTTTACAGTTAAGCGCCGCCTTTAACCTTTACCTTGTGGCAAGAAGAGGAGGAGTGGACGTCACAGAGCGGGTGCTTCAGGCCACAGCGCAACAAGGCCCAATTACAGGCCACGGAAATACGGAAGTGCGCCAGATAAGATCACACATAGTCAGGCACTGACCCCCGAGCATACAGCATGCTGCGTTTCACTAACTCCAACATACTTTTTAGAATAAATGCATGTCTTGCTAGCGCCACGTGATTAAACATAATGATGATTAAACTACAACCACTGCAACTAACTGAAAGCAGGGATTTACAAGATACAATTCTTTCAAATTCAGCTTGTTAAGTACATAAGATAATAAGGAGATAAGAAATGAACGGTGTATTAGGCAAAACAAATCTCACATAAAATCTAGAAAGAAAACATTGCATCACTGAATAAGGAATACGATTATGCAGTGCACGGACAACCACAGAGAATGCGGAACGAGCAATGCACGCGCGCTGATGTCCCCGAGACATTTAACAGTCTCTTGCTTAACACTTGAGGTCACCGTAGCTAAGTGGTTACTAGCAGTCGATAAGCGTGTGAAATGGTCTCGGGTTCGACACCTTGCAGAGCGGAGTCTCGGCATTTACTCTCGTTGGAGACGGAAAGACGGACTTTCCCCTCAGCTTATATGTATGAAATCAGCCCTCAATGCTTCCATGCATCAACATTGCTATTGAAATAACTATGAACTAAATGGTGTCAACTTGACTGAAATAACAATATTATTCAGTTTCTCAACCAAAGCACTATTGCTGGCATATAATAGCCTCGAGGAGCCGTCAGCCCGTAAGTCTTATTAGATAATTTGAATATTATCCCATGAATAAACATAAGGAGTGAGGACCTTCAGCTTGAGCCAAATTCTGCGCTTAAATTACTCCAAAATCGTGTCTCAGTAAGGAATGTCTAATATTAAGTAGCTCTTATCTAGAGCTATGAATTATTTATTCACTTCTTTCACATCGTCGTCCATATCAATGAACCACACCTCCGTTAATGAATTCCCAAGACCTCCCCATTTAGTATTATCGAACACTTGATGGAGTCAGTGTCAGTCAAAATCAAGAATAAAATCATGTTACAATTAGTGTTTCTGTATCATGCAGCGTACTGGTATGGACGGTCAAATTAGACTTGCACAACATTTCAACATCACTGTACCTATTTTGGAGTACAAGGGATAGAATTTCGACTAATTGAGCACTATTTAATACTGTCAATAGCAAAAGAGCGAGTCAGCATCGGGGAACCTAAAGAGCTAGAAAGTATCCAAGAGATTCGCAATAGAAACGTCGCAGCTCATCAAACTCAAACATGACAAACATCGGCGGGACCATAGAAACAAACATCAAGCACATGCGCCCTAAACCTTAATACAGAAAGATATTATTAGATTCTCATTGAAGTAACAGTAAGGAGAGCTATAATTGGCCACCTGATCCTCTTACGCTGGCGTGTGTTGAGGGAAAGCTAAGCAACAAGGAGGCAGATGCGAGTACCATTAGAAGATGCAAGGCTTGGCTTGACTCTAGGCGCCTCAGAAAGACAGCGCAGTTTACTCTCATTCTCACTGCCGGAAATGCCGCCAGCAAGCGCACGACCTCACCGCGCAAGCTACCGCGGCTCTGAACAGCCTTTCAATACCTTCAAATAACAAGAGAGATACAATTGAACCATCTGCGCTTGCTACACTTTAGTCATCTTCAGAACCTTAAACCAATGAATTAGTGGTAAAAAAAATATTTCACTCGTTAGACAGAGGGTAGCTTCTTGAATTATGGAGTGCTAGAAAGGAAAGCGTCGTTCATCTTTAGCCCCGCGATCGCTGCATCAGCCGCGCCAGGCAAGGTGTGTAATGATTCTCGTGACTCACAGTGGAAACGTCAGGCAGCGTTAGCGAGAACCATGATTCCAAGAAACCAAGCACTTTCATGCAGGAAATGGTCTCGTTTCGGGAACTAGCTCCGTTTGCTGGAGTTTCAACGAGTTGTAGCAATAGTGAAGCTCAGTTCAAAGTGATAGATTTGTAAATATCAACTAAAAACGCACACATGCTTGAAAAACAATGAATTGAACATAACTGGGTTTCAAGGAGAGTAAAACTACAAATTTTTAAGTCATGACACATTGTCTTTAAATGCAAGTAATCTGGCTCAACGACAAGTATAGACAGTGCTCCAAATTTTGAGCACACATAGCATGCAAGACAGAAGAATGGCTTTACGTGTACAGGTATAAAAATTACATTTTCAAACCAATAGAGCACTTGCTTTGTCAGCAGTTCATAAGAACAGCTCAAATAAACTTCAACAAGAGTTCCAAAATTGCTAACCTCTTTGAATGAAAATTTTTTTACTTAATTGAGAAAAAAATTAAAACTCTCACAAATACTCAAGTTCTTCAATATTGCAAAAAATAGTTTAAGCCCAACAAAACATTCCTCCAACAATGCTCTCTTCCTTCAAAAGTAATGCATACGAGTTTGCAAAAGAAATTTGATACAAGCAGAAATCATCTTTTCCGGCATTGTTAGTGTTAGTCTTAGATTTTTACTATTACCAATTTACCATGAATTGATAAGAAATTAACTTAAAGCAAGTGACTAAAGTTACCTGACTTAACATATGGTGACCTGCTGTTAACTGAAGCTATGGAATCAGGAATAATAGCAGCATTATAATACATTACTGGATGGAACTTGGGGTTCCGTGCACCTGACTGGCAGTACAACTTTACAACTCAAATTATTATTCACTAACAATACAGTAACTTAAAAATCTATTTAATAAGAATGTTACTTCAAACAAACCTCCAGAAAATACAGCTAGCTACTCCACAAACTTCAGTCCATCATCATTGATGACTGACAGTTGATGATTCATCAACTATCACTCACAAGGAAGAGAACTACAACTAAGAACTCCTCCTCTAACATGGAGGGAGGGCAGATAATAATCAGGAACAGTAGGATGCACAGTCCCCCAAGGGTGCACAAACTGAATTAAAGTTATTTCCTTAAGATAATACCTGACAAGAGACATTGGAGCATCCTGCAAATGTGGGCTTCCTTCATACCTGCAACAAAAATGAAACTAATGTGAGGGATACACTTCAGTTTGGCTCCTTGCGCCATTATTCAACATACAAATCCAGAAAGAGAATGGCCAATAAAATTTTCAGGTGACATCAGCACTTTCCTCCTTGAAGTAAAATTGGTTCACAAAATGCTGCCAAAATAATCACTCACAGACTTAACACTCAAATATTACTATAACATGCTGAGCTGAATGCAATTGTGAGGGAACATTTCAAATGATAATCAGCCCCAGTACTTAACATAACACAAGAAGTTGTAATGGTTTGGCCCATCACTCACATGGAAATTCTTAAATGAGAAAAGTGCTATTGATCAGGAAGCCACATGTAAGCAACGTAACCCTAGCTTCTCCCCCATCTTATTACTATGTTACCTTCCCAAATACAGCATACTACAGCAGAAAAGTTATTCTTTAATTGTCGTTTATGTCGATTACTCAAAATTACTACTCGAAAATACTTTTGATATTCATTTAAGGAATATAATATGATGTTAGATGATTACGGTAGGTCAGACATGTAGATCAGGATGTACTTTGTGTGGGCTAAGATTCAAACATAAGCCAAGTAACTTAGATCTGTCCCAGAGTAAGGCTTAGCTTTGGAGTAGCTCACAGGCTTGAGGTGTTAAAGAATCACTTGCATTGAATGCATTCTAAGCATTACATTGGAGAATTAGTTTGGGTGAGTTAGTTTAATCTTGTCTAACTACAACAAAGGCATTTCAAAGACAAAGGATGGAGGCCCCATTTATTATCAAGTTAAGGGAATGCAGACTACGAACAAGGTATGTTCACACACAAAATTTTCAGCACATCAAAACAGTAAGTTATGAAGGAAGTCGGTGAAATATGACTAAAGTTAAAAAAGAAAGTTACGGGCAGTGAAAAACAAAACAGTGAATCAGAAAAAAGTTATCCTAAACAAAAATAAATATATCTTATTTCATCAAAAAAGAAAACCTAAATGAAGTTATAAGTTAAATTGAAGTTATAAGAAACGTCGTACATAACAGTGAAGAAACAGACACGTAAATATGTAGTAATACGTATTGACGTGATGATAGGTTAAATTAGGTTAGGTAATGTTTGGTTAGTTGAATACACTAATCAAAATAAATCTTAAAGAACTTAACATATCTAGCTATACCAACACTGATGGTTTCCCGCCAAAATACTGCACGTGTTCCAGCAAAGGAGGTACGATGCATCCGACAATTTGTTATTTTTTCCTGAACGTAATTCATGTTATACCTCAAAGATTGTGCATCAGCGAGCAATATGTCATTCTTGTAAAACGTTCTAAAATTAGTGATTCTTGGGAACCAAATTTCTAAATTCTGTGAGCGCATTAAAATAAACATCAACTTTCTTTGGTCAACGTTGAATTTAAGCCTTTCACGGAAATGAAAAATTCCGTTCCAAAGAATCTTTAAAGGAACACATTTAAAAGCGTTTTACATGAGTGACATTCTGCTCGCTGATGCGTTATTTTTGAGTTATTCAACTTTGAAGTTATAGGAACGTCGTATATAAAAGTGAAGGAACGGACACGTAAATATGCTGTTATACGGTATTAACATAATGAAAGGTGAGGTTAGGGTTGGTTAATTAAATAATCTAACTTAAAATAACACAAATCAACCTAAAATAGCTTACCTTAACTTACCCAAACTGAGGCTGTTAATTTTCCGGCCAAGAAGTGGGCGTCACCCAACAATGCGGCGACTAAGCAACCGACCATAATGTTATTCCTATCTGAACGTAATTATTGTTATATCTAAAAAATAACGCATCAGCGAGCAGAATGTCATTCATGTGAAACGTTTTTAAATGTGTTCTTTTAGTGATTCTTTGGAACGGAATTTTTAATTTCCATGAAAGGCTTAAACTCAATATTGACCCTTTTTTTTTCTGATGACACAAAACGTAGCACATCACAGGAGCAACAAGAACATAAGTTTCAAGTATAGTAATAATAATCATAATTATTGAAAAATCAATCAATCTTGTAGTAACTTTGATAGTTCATAAAGAAAAATTATTCTTAATTTATGAGAAGGCAACACCATAACCTAAGAAAGTGAAGTAAAATTTATCAGTGAATAGAATAATATCTGAAGGCCTAGAGAAAATTTGCTTTCCATACATGCATCAGATTATAATGCACAAGAATTTATATTTTATGACAAATGAATGTAAGAATCTATATCTGCTCCTCCTCAAGCTTACATTTTTGCTCCCAGTATTAAAAATTGCAAATTTTTTACATAGGCTCCAACAGAAGATTTCTTGCCCTGACAAATATGTAGTTAATATTATTTTTAATACTCATGCTAATACAGGTTAATTAATGTGTAGCGTTTGCGAATATTCAAATTTCTGGTGACGAAACATGGTTAATAAGATCAAAATGAACAAGTTTTTTCTATGCTTTTTCCGTCGCAAATGAGTGTTTTACAAGTTATAGCGGTAAATTAGTTACCGCAACTCTAGTGTTCAAAGTGGAAAGTAATTCATCGAGTGTGTCGTATGGCAACACTACAGTGGACGCTTCCTTCCAACGTGCTTGAATGATCGAGTCTGTTCCCGCCATCTAAGACGAAAGTTAACATACTGGATGATATTGCTATAACTTGTTTTTAGTGATAATTTCTATTGTGTTTTTAACTAAAAGATTCTAGAAGTGGGTTCAGGCTCCGTGGGGCCGGCAAGTAATAAATTACAAAGTGCTTAAACGTACTTAAGCAGCTTAATTGCGCAAAAAATAAAACCTACTGCTCTAACTCATAAAATACTCATTTGTCGCTAAAAGTGTACAGAAGAAAAGTAGTTTATTTTGATGTTATTACCGCGATTCAAGCAACAAAAATTTAAAAATAGTTGAGTAGCTGTTTAATCGAGCACATTCGTCATCATAGACAAAACTAAACCTACCGCTATAACTCGTTAAATACTCATTTGCGACGGAAAGTGCATGAAAGAAAAGTTGTTTATTTTGATATAATTAACCATGTTTCAGTACTCAAAATTCAAAATTCGATTATTAGCATACGCTACACATTAACCCTAATACATATAGTTAATGACAATTTTAATATATGTATTCATCTAATAAATATTTCAACATGAATCTTTTTGTTCTTGTTGCATTTTAAAACCTATACAATTAATAAATATTGTAGCTAATACGCATGGTCTGTGCTCACCTATTAATTTAAAAATAAACTTTAAAATGTTATGAAAATTGGACCATAATTTCTTTATTAGCATAATGTCCTGGCATAAATTTCATTACGCGATAAATGGAACTACAGCTGACGATGGAAAATAATACCGGTATTTTTTTTTGGACATCAACACATAACCTATGAGATATATTTCCGGCACACTCTTTCTACACATCTGCAATGAACGTTAATATATGTATTAATTAATAGATTGCATTCCTTTGTCCAAGCGACCTACTAGTGTCGACACAATTGCACAGGTGTACACATTACAATGTACAGTTTATCGGTACACTATTTAACAAAAATTTTAATACAAGCTACTGAAAATACAGACAAAAAATGCACCAATGCGAGAAGACAGCTATGAATACAGCTAACAACAGACGTTAGTTCGAGTCAACAAAATGCCATAATCATACCTTCTGTTTGACGATAAATGTTGACTAGTAGATGCAGCAAGATATAAATCCATAATCCCATGGCTACAGGCACTGATAAAATTCTTAAAAAATAACATACATCCTAATTTTTTGTACAAATATACACTATCATTCACACACAACCCTCTTTGTGTTCACCATCATCACAAACTGAAACGCTGAATCGCACAGGCACTTAAAGAACAGCTGTACAACCGAAATTATTTTGTACCATTGCAGTGAAAACAAAATGTGTTGTATATATCAAATTATTTTTTATTAGATCTCTAGCACAATATTCAATATACATAAAATCTTTATTACATGATAATTGTAATCTTTTGTTTTGGTTGCAGCCATAACAATTCCACAGTTATAGTTTTCATTAGAAAATTTAAATTTGCATTTCATAAACAAATAACTTTTCAATAATTTCAGCCTAACTAATAAAACATATTCAGGAATAAAGAAGTTCTGGAATTATTATTAACAGAAAAAAGTCGCATGGGATCTAGAATTACGAACGATTGATGAGTAATCCGCTTATGTCACTAGTCTCTGTTGCGGTCTGCCAGAAGCAGGCCTCTTGAGCTAGCGCTGGTCAGAGGCTCTGCTTTTTCATGGGCAGATAAAACATGGATACTTCATGTAACGCCTTTGCTAACAAAACGTGAAGTTAACCATTTTCAGATCAACGCATATGATATCGATTATTGATTATATAGAACGAACTGCAAAACAATTGTAGCACCTGCTAACTGTTTAAAAAAATGGATTTATCGCTACCCCAGCAGGCGTTTCTTCTAATAGACAAATTGAAAAATATGAATAGACAAGTAATAAAATAAGCGCACTTTAACTTTCAGTCTGTACTATGAATTAACTAAAAAGTTCATTTTAAAGCGTTTGTTCACATATTTCTTGCTGTGCGTGTTGTACATGTTTTTTATAAATTGCTTTTGACTAACGTTTCCTCACCACTCGATAATCATTTACGACGGTGTTTGTCTTCTTTCCTTTCTACTTATAACGAAGGAATTTCGAAGGATTTCCTAGTAGTATCTAAAGTTTTCATGAGTTGTGGGAAAAGATTTTTAAATATTTTTCCCTCAATAACATAAGTAACCCCCGACACGGCTATAGTACGCCTCGTTTGGTTTATCAATTAAAAAACTTCATATTAAGAAATTCGTGAAGTCCAATGTGTTGTAATACATTTCATGCATTATCTCTTTTTGGGAAATAAATGGTTTCTTTTTATCTTTAGCGTACTTTTTTTGGAAATAAATGGTTTTTCTTTATCTTTCTTTTTAGCGTACTAATTTTTCATAGTATCAATTATAGTCAAATTACACTCCTGATCCAATCCAGCAAGACAAATCGTACCAAAATCGTCTTCAACAACAACGGTTACTGTACGATGACACCAATATTCTCCCTCCACAGAACAGAACAATGTGCTCGTATCGCGTCACAATGAACTTATCGCACTAACATTCCACCAGCCCAATTTTTTTCAATTGATTACTATCCTACTATGAGTTTAAAAGCAAAAAATATCAAAATAGAATGGATGATTAAGCAGTCAGGGATAGCTGTACACCAAATTGAACTGGAATGTTCAATGGCATAGGAATCTGTTATGCGCATGTGGAACATTGGAAAGTGAAAATTGCGCTAGCAAGCGCTGAATAACAACACAAGAAATACGCTAAAACAGACAACGAAAAATTAAAGAGTAAAATCAAACAGAAGGAATGAACAGCTACACCGGAGCGACAGTCTCCTAGCAACGATTCTCGAGTCACGACTGTCATCAAGAAGCGAGAAGGATGAATAACTCACATAGCTATTTATCACCTCATGTTTATTGAGACCACACAACTGTTTACATGAAATGAAAGCCACAAAGACGTATGGTTTTGAGTAAAATCAAGAAATATTTGCCGCTGAAGTCATAAAAGGAGTACAAACCATTAAAAGTATCTAAAGAACTACACGCTATAATGCTTAACTAAAACGACCATGAGTCCTGGAACTTGGAACAACGTCGGTGTTCATTCCGAAGAGCCAAGCTCGTCTTTTAATTAGTTGCAGGTTTTTAATCGACAAATGCCCATCAATAAATATTATATTTTTAGGAATTAGAAAAGTCACGAATGGTCTTTTGTTAAGTGTGAAACTGTCATCTTCTTTGAAAGGGTACACACCGAGATGTTGAGAAATACAATTTAGAAATTTAAAATATTCTACTTGATAAAAGGGAGACCCACTATTCTTAAAATAATTTTACATTACTTGGCAAAGATCAATTCGACATTCAAACGAAGATTCTATGGCAAAAATCTAAACTTCAAGGTGCAGGAAAAGAACATTTTGAAGGGAAGCAAGAACATGGCAAGTCTAGAAAGAACACGGTGAGTAAGCACAACACACATTAGCGTAACACAAAACCAATGATAGGAAGTTGGAAAGGAGCAAATACTGGGAGTATGTATCAGACACACTGAAAAAAGCTTCACGCTAAGCCACAATCATTTGACAAATGCTACAAATAGCGTTTTGCGCCCATAAATCCCGAAGTCCAGTAATAGTTAAATCAAGACAAAATTAAGTAATAAATACACATTACGGGCGCAAATGAGGTTGTTAGGCGCAATGAAAGTTGTTGAAAATAGTCCGATGGAAGGCACCTACCAGTGAAATGAAATAACATGTCAACCGATACAAGTGCATGGAAATTTATGACGTACATCCGTAAAAATTTGACTTCATGTGAATAAATAGAAATTTACAAGTGTTAAATTTAGGGTTCTACGAGCTGAGATTGGACACCTATCTGCTGTAAGAATATCGATTTGCACTGACAAAATTTGCGCTCCTAAGAAACTCTCAAGTCACCGAAGACGCCAGCACACGGAAACACGAACCATGAGCAACAGCGACGGAACTGACGAAGAACAGTAAGATGAGGACTCGCCAGGTGGCAACTGCGAGAAGGTACAATGAAGCTATAAATAAAATCAAAGGACTATAAAAGCTGTCCTTAAGAAGCAAAAGCGGAGTTGTGAGCACTACATCCAGTCATGAAGGGTTAAATGACAGGCGTCCTCAGAACTTGTCTTGAACATTTGGACACAATTCGAGAGCTGGATCGCCTCAGAAGAAGTTGCTCTCTTCACATCAACACTACTTCTTCATCTGAAAGTAAACAAAGATAAGTTACAAACGATGAGCCACTCGTTGGTATGCGAATTTGATTTTCACTGAAACGTTAAATTCCTCAAAACTCGTCAAAATGTAAAGCTTCTTCAAAATGTTCAATTAATCACAATTACAGAACATACACTGCACAACCTCGATAAAAATAAAGAGCATAAAGTTTTCAATATCATATTATAAGTAGCTATTGCCTGTGTGCTTGTACGTGAGTTGGTATTTTTATCGTCTTTAGCACTACGCTTTCATTAATAGATAAGGAAACAATAAGTATCACAGTTATGTATGTTTTCACGTTTGTCGTTCTACAAATTATTCTTTTAGTAATCAAATATTACTTTTTTAAATAAAAAAGTGTACCAAAAATGTAATGGTCGTTCAGAATATTAAATAAATTCTTCTTATGTTCACACATCTTGGATACTGATCTTAAATGTTCTTGGATCTTATATTTTTTTGATCTTGGACACTGATCATATGATTACCTGTTTGAAAATACTTTTTCGCTTATCGAAGACCATCCTATTAACGAATTTTGTGCTTCAGTAAAGAATCAAAGACTATCGACAGGAAGTGGTATCCGAGTGCCGGGGAACATCTAAAAGTCACAGGGAGCTGAACAACAAAGACAGATGAAAGATATTTGAATGCGACAGGTCCGTCGCCCGAAAGGAGCATTTCCCTTTGAATGAGTAACAAAAAAGGCGGAAAATTTAACTAAAATAGATAGACTATTGCAGCTGTCAGCAAGCGCTGCTGATCATGCAGCAAGTAGCATGGCAATAACTCTGGAACACCAATTCTCGAAGGTAGACTAGAGAAGATTGCAGCATACCCAGTGAATGCCTTCTTCTCTATTGTACTCCGGTAGTGACATATCCGTAAATTTAAATTTGCTCTGGAATCTGACCAACCTCAACCTGCTACCCGTCAGTGACTAGTTTTCTGCCCCTGGTGTGTTGCATTTTCACTGGCACTGTCAACTTGACAAGCTCACGCAAAGTCTTCCCTAATCTTATCTGTTCATATAAGAAGACGCGTTAGCTTTTCATCTATGATGGTCACTCTCCGCATATCAGTTTTATTCAACAACTGAAAGTTGTTACTGAATTGACTATGCGGACGTGCCGCGGCCACATCGCAGTGACGGTCAACAGATTAGATTATTAGTTAGTTTAAGTCTCCCTATCCGCCACAAAGGCGATCCAAAGAGAAAAAGGAGGAAGACACCATTTAGTGTGGAGTTGAGGGAACGCGGAATCCATGCAGAAAGGGCATAGAAACAGTAAGTTGAGAAAGAAGATTATGAAACAAGATCACAGTCGAAGAAGAAAGTAGTAGGAGCTGAAAAACAGGACAGCAGTGAACCGAAAAAATGATGGTCTTAAACAAAAAAACATTTCATTTCAACAAAAAGAAGGCCTACCTAACTCTCAGCTCAGGCCCTCACATTCCCCCCTGGGAGCGCTAATTCCCATAGACACAATAGTTGTATCCCCCTGAGGGGGACGGTCAACAGATTAAGGACCATAAGATCTACGCAAGTTGCTGATAAAATCTTACAAGAACACCTCAACGGCGATGAAAGCTTTATAGAACAGAGCAAAAACACTCAATAAAGGTTCTATTGCACGAACAATAATAGGTTTCAAGAACATGGCTTCACAAATGCGACCAGATATTTGGAAGTTCAGACGTCGCGTAAATATGATGTAGAAGTAGGTGCGACCGAGAAACATTACTCAAGAGTTAAGTTACAACATCAATACCACTTTGAGAAATGATAAAAATGCTTTTTAAGAAGTGAAGGTCTAGGGAAATATGGCATTTGTTGATTAAGACAAACAAGAATGGATACTCTAAGCTAGCATGACGAGACACATTTGACATGCCGACACAACACAGCAGTGCAAACTCGGAAAACATTCAACACACCTCAGACAACATCTCTGTTATTGCGCTCGCTAGCTCGGGATCACAAGCTACTGCTTCGTCCTCAGCATCGACATCTGCAATATCAGTAATGGCAATTACCTGTAGTACTGCCATCGGCCAACGCAAGAATTGAGACGATCTTGTAGTTTAGTGTCAAGAGTGGTAAGTGAACACCGAAAGCAGTAAGAGCTAATAAAAATACAGGGCCACATACACTTCAACTGGCATTATTTCAAGCACTTCGTCAAGAGCTGTTTTAAGTCCTGAAGGTATTTGCTTTAACATTTTGACTGCGACGTGAGCCATCGGTGGTACACGGAGGGGATTTTCAGAATGCTGCTGATCGACCAGTAGTCACTAACTCAATTTTCATTAATACATAATCAAAATTAATTGAAGGCACTATCCAGTTAATGTTTGCTATTTTCAACATTACTTACTACAATTGACTAGATATGAGTTGAATGTTAAACTTCAGTTTACTTGCCGCAGTCAAAGTGTTAATATACATGGCGCTTTAAAGCAAAAAATTTGTGTTTTCAATACATTTTTCGAAATGAGTCAATCTACATCTGATTAACGATTTTTATCGAAAAACGCCATTCGTGAATAAAACATTGTACTGAGTCCAATCTCACCTTCATCAGTAGTTCCACCTTTCGTGGCGAATTCCCGTCCTTCTTCGAGAGTACCAATGAAGATTTCCTTGTCGTCATCGTCGTTGAAGGTGGCACGGAGTTTGACATGACACGCCGGCTGGGTGGACAAATCTAAGGCCGCCCACGACACGGCCGTCCCCTCTAGGTCCTCGTATGTCAGGTCCGCCGAGAGAATGTGGTCTAACAACAGCAAATCTCCTTCATCAGTGGCCATCAGACGAGCGCCGTCTGAATCCGACTCATAGACGATTCGCAAAAGGACGGTGCCGAGAATGTCCCAGTTTTCGCCTAGGCGCTTCTCCAATTGACATGCCTTTTCGAACATAATACTACTGTCAACGTAGTCGTCTTCGTCATCTTCGTCTTCTTCCCCGCTTTCTGAAGATTCAGTGTCTGAGGTGTACTGCAGAGGCTTCTTAAGTAGTGCGGAATTCTGCGCTGCTCCTGTAAAGCTTGGGATTTGGATAATAGTTGACGATACAGTGGTGGATTTATTCTCGGTGACTGAACTGCTCCCAGCATTGTTGCCGAGTTGCTCTACTTTTGCAACACATTCTTCAAATTTGGCTTTAAATTCTTGAGCGATTTCGGCATTTTTAAACTTAGCGGCCAATTGCTCTTTAGACCCTTGAGGATCTTCACTGAAATCTTGCGCGTACCAGCACCAGGCAGTCTCTGAGGATGCCAGAGGAGTCAGTTTCTGTCCAGGCATCAGGTAGTGGTGGACAGCAATCTTGTGGATTTGCTCGCGGCGCTGAAGTAATCGGAACTTCTGACTGACAGGATCAAACAAGATTTTTATATCACCTAGGCCTCTTTCTTTCCATTCCTTTGAGTTATTATCAAAACGGAAAGTCTTGGATCTTTGCGAATAAATCACATCAAGATCCTCTTCGCCCGTTTTGACTTCGACAAGATCAGGCATAGGAATTACAGGTTCAAAATGAGGATCATGAGACTCCTCATCCTGATGCAACTGATCACTGCTGTCATCTTTACTTTGATTGTTCGACTTGTTAAAAGATGCAAACAAAGGCTTGGCTTGCCAAGCAGACATATCCACAGCGGCAGGTTTACTCTTGAACCCGTCTTCTCCAGCTGTAATATCACCAAATGAAATGAACCCTTTATTTTCGGCAACTGAAGTCCCTCCGAACAAACTGCCTCCTGCTGAAACACTTCCTTCACCAAACTTGGAAGATGTGGCAGTGGATGCAACAACCGATGCTGAAGATGTCGAGTCGGAAGTGGCCGCATTGCCGAAAATCGTGTTTTTCACTTTGGAGTTTGCAGCATCCGTCTGGAGAGGAGTTGACACAGCCCCAAACATTGTCTGGCCTGATGGTTTCGCATTTGAACTGGAGAAAATGCTGGAGGTTCCACCAAAAATAGACTGCGAGGTACTTGTTTTACTTCCACCAAACAGAGAAGCTCCTGAATTGGTTGCTGGACTCCCACCAAAAAGAGACGCAGATGAGGAAGACACGGCTCCTCCAAATATCGACGGAGTCCCACTGGTTGAAGTAGCTCCGCCGAAGAGAGACGTGCCTGAAGTGACCGTGCTAGCGGCCAGGCCACTAAACAAAGAAGTGCCAGGAGCTGTAGTTGCTACTCCTCCAAAAATAGAAGGCTTCTCAGTGCCAGAACTAACTCCTCCAAAGATAGAAGGCTTCTCAGCGCCAGAACCAACGCCTCCAAAAATAGAAGGCTTCTCAGCGCCAGAACTAACGCCTCCAAAAATAGAAGGCTTCTCAGCGCCAGAACTAACGCCTCCAAAAATAGAAGGCTTCTCAGCACCAGAACTAATGCCTCCAAAAATGGAAGTTTGAGATCCTGCCACTCCACTACCACCAGTTACAGAGCTGGGAGAAGCAGTAGCGTCTTGGAATACAGACGTGGTTGCCCCGCTGAAAAGAGAGCTCACAGATGGGCCGCTAAATAGGTCACTCTTAGGAGGGTCAGAGTCCTGAGACGGGGTTGCGCTGAACAAGCTTCGAGAAGGAGCAGAGCCAAACGAAATAGAGGCCGAGCTCACACTCGGGGTAGAGCCGAACAAAGGTTTTGCGGGAATGTTATCGCCGGCCTTCGAGCCGAACACTGACTGGGCCCCGAACGATGGCGTGCGTGGGAACTGGTCTTTAGGGAAGTCCTTCAACACGTTGCCCAGGGGAGTCTCCTGCGTCGTGAAAAATGCACATCAAAACATGAATGCCCATGAACCCTATGATGCGACTAATTAGAAGGGGGATAAAATCTCATCATAGTAAGCATGCCTATGATATCATATCACTATGGTAACATACATATGATTTGAATATATGTACTTGATCTATAGTAAGATTGTTCACCCACAAGAACTATTCAGAAAAAAAGCACCTTAGTAACATGAAAAAATGTTCACAGGGTTTTTAGTTCTCTCGATTTAGTTAAAACTGTTCACATAAGAACATTACAACTGGATACGTTTCAAGGAAGATTTCTATGGCGAAGCACGGCTGCCCTGAACTTCAATACGAGCCTCATTAGCACAACATAAATAGATGCTTCACTCCACGCTACAAACTGATTAGCTGTGTATAAGTAATATATGGCATTAATTCTAGGTTAGAAATTTTTATCCCACAAAATAAATATTGGTCTTTATTTTCAAGTCTATATTTGAAAGTTACTCAAGCGATATTCATTATATCCTCAGTGGAACAAATGACAGGTTTTGAGCTATTGCAATGCGCCACGCGAATGAACTGCCACCAAGTAAATTAAAAAAAAGATTTGTCTGTCTTTATTCACTTATTTCACTTAACTTCCGAAGCAAGAGCAGGGCAAGTTGAAGTCATGCCATTTTTCAGTTGCAAGCTACACGAATGCCCTGTAAACCACGACTATTCTCCTACAAGGGGTATTTCAAACAGTGAACATCAGTGCTGGTAAAGCCACTCAAAGTTCAGTGTTTTCAAAGTGGTAGGAACACCACGGCAAAAATTTTCGTAGCAAAGACGGCTACAAAATGTATATGAAAGCACGATCACCTTAGCATAAAACATTTCAACTGAAACTATATTGAACTAGTTTAAAATGGAGAGCCAATACAGTTCGTCATTATTCATTCATCCCAGTATTACAAAACTTGTGTTTAAATGAAAACTTCATGAGTATTCTATCTGTATACCAGTACACTGTTGCTTGGTCTGCTGGTTCCTAAACCAACAAACAAACTCAACATCTGAACACTTCACTAGGACTGTAAATTTTCGTCCCATTGTATTTTCATTCAATCAAATCGAATGAAATGCACTGTTATTCTAAAAATTTCGAAAAGAGGAATCAAACTAAGACGAGAGACAAAAAACACTTAACATGAACAAATTTTCGCCCCAAATGAAACAACCACTGTAATTTTAGAGGAAAAAGTATGCTAGTTATTGATTAATAATACTGAAGAATTTCAATTGTCGCTAATTTCATTTTACCGAGCTTCCATTTGGTCGATTGTGGAGTGTGCCCACGTGAACAACTGCTATTCCTTCATGAACTAATCCCTCCCTCTCTAGTACGGCACAAAACTGTAGAATGGTGTCTCACATGAGACTTATTTCTTCGTCATACCTGAGGCTGCAGAACACGTGCATTTTCAGCAAATGTACTAACGGAAACGCACCAAATGTGCGGAAAGCAACTTACGGGCTGGAGGAATGGCTGTAAAGTATCCACTCTACAGCCGATGCAGCCACTGCAATGGTCGTCAGAATCTTCAAATGCAAAGAAATCGTCGGGAAGCAGCAGTTCTCGAGCACGAGCGACTTTAGACGCCTCTTGCGACGCGGCAGCCCCTGGATTCGCAAAGATTGGAACTCCAAATTAACTGTTCAACAAGCACGGCTACGTCTAAACAAATTCATATACTGTATCGTTGCTTACAAATATATCAATACAAATAAAAAGCGGGAAAAAATAGATAGAGCACTATGAAAATGAAACACACTATTTTTTCACATTTCGACATGAAAATGAAAACGTAAAAAATCGATATTTATTAGAAATGTTCATCATGAGAATCATACACCTGTTTATATGTTGATATGGGGGCATGAACTGTACGCTCGTCCCGCTTTCGAAGATTAAAAAGCACAAATTTTTTTTTTAATAATTATCTTGGGGAAAGTTAATTTCCCTCGAGACGAAAATCAGTTTCACGCGTGCAATTACGAGTTGGAGTATACAGGAACAGGTCTCTGGGAAAGTTTCGAATGAAGTTATGAGCCGAGTTAAGAAAAGTCGAGTTAGAAAGTTAGGCTAGGTTAAGTTGGGGTAGGTTAGATACGGCAGGTAACGTTATGTTAGGACTGGTTAGGTTAGATCGATATCCAAGTTAAAAATATGACAATGATTCTAGTTATGGGTCTAGCTCGTCGACTGTGTAATATACTATTTGATACTAGTAACAAATCAAGGATGTTATGTAATAGACTAAACAATAAGAGCCCTATTGAATGAACAAGCTAACAGTGACTTGAGAAAATCCCACCAAAATGACAAAGAACATTAGTTCCCACACTAACCGTCAGTTTGATCTACAGTGGCAGGTAGAACATGAGCAGGAGAAGCAGCAGTGCCATCGAGTGCGTCGTTAGCGGCCTTTTTGAACTCCTGAGCAATTTCGGGCGTCTTGAAACGAATGGCGAAAGTCTCGAGGGAAGGAGTCTCTTCAGAGAAGTCCTGAGCCACCCAGTAGAAAGACTTCTCGTCCTTGTCGTTGAACTTGATGCTCTGTTGTGAGAAATGCACGACTACAATGTAACTTAAGCTTGAAAACTCTCTTCAACGGCGCATCTACGTCGTGCATGTGAAAACTCTTTAAAAGAGCGAAACAGTGAAGTGAGTAATCACTCGACCGTCACAGGTGTTACCGTCAACTACTATAAATTCTTGACTACCATTCATGATTAAACCCACAAGAAAACTAAGTCAGAGCAAGTGTTCCAAAATAAAGTACGCATTCAAATTTCAATTAGTTTAAATAAACGTTCTGAGACTACCATGTTCAGTAAAGCTGAAAATTTCGCGAATCATGGTTTTCACAGCATGCGGCATATTTTCGTCATACCTAATGAGTTCGTGTATCATCAACTCAAGGTAGCTTATCATACCAAGAACATAAATTTTCTTTAGTACCCCACAAATTCACAGTCATCCATCTAGCGTCTCAACTTCACCATTCCGAAGTATTTCGTAGCAAAAACATTTTCTTCCACAATTCCGATGAATCACGTTTTCTTGAATTTTAAACGATTACATTATTGGATATGTTTTTCTAGTTAATGCCACTAGTTTGTACTCACAATGTTCAACATGAATCAATAAAAGATGACCCATCATACTGAACAATTGTCCTTCACAAATTGAAGAAACGCAGAAAAAAACCTCTGAAATCAAGTACATACACCATCAAATTCACCTCTCAGACAATGCAGCGTGCATTTTTTATAAAATCACTGCAAATGCTTGCCAACAAAATCTTCACAATGTTCCTAACACAACCTTCACTATATTTAACAAGCGACCGTGGTGGCAATGCAGACCATACCTTGGTGAGGTAGTGGTTGAGGCAGATCTTGTGGACCTGCTCACGTCTCATCAGGAGACGGACGCGCCCCGTAGAACTATGGCGAAGAATTTTGATGTCGCCGAGGCCGCGTTCCTTCCACTCAGGCCCGGCCTTACGGAAGAGCTTGGCGCGATGGCAGTACACCACGACTTCCTCTTCTTCTCCGGTCACCACATCCACTTTGTCAGGCAGTGGCACCACGGGCTGTGGTGGTAATAGTAGTAGTAACATGGGTTTGCTAACGCTTCGGTTACTCAAATTACATTGCACCGAAGGTCACATAATTTAATAAGGATCAAACTTCTCCAATTTACCACAAGTTTTTTTTTCTTCACCACGGGCTGTGAACCAAGTATGCATTAATTTCAGACTAATGTCAAACTGAGCACTCCACTTTTTAGGGAGTGTATTAATGACCAACAATGAAAATTGACGTCTCCACATATCAAGACTACGTCTCTACACTCAGATCATATTAGGTCAAAATAATTGCTCAAAAATAGAAATTTCTCTCATAACATACAATATACTTCACTTGTTTTCAAGAAAAAGCATAATCGAATACTAAAATTTCTTCTAAACAATTACTGTTGGCTCTTGTGGCACCAATTTTTTTTAATGGTTAGAAAATAGTCTATAAGGTTATGTCGCTCTTGGATACAGAATCATATTAAAATACACCTAGCAGTTTAATTTCATAAATTTTACACAAACATTTAATTTGAGAAGTTCAACTGAGCTACTCAATATCGACTCAAAACTCATAACTCGAGAGTCCTCTCATTCGTAAGATTCGCATTCCTAACTACAAACATCACCGGAAGATACGCCGTATGAACTTTGTCTAACGTTAGTCGATACTTCATTCTAACGGTCATTTCCTGGGGTATTAAAGATAGTTGGTAACAAATATTTAGCATAGTAATGATCAAGTGTTAATATTCTTGCCTAGAAAAAAGCTTACCTCGAAGTATAGGTGATCGCCTTCATCTTCCTCGACCACGCCATCCTCCGATTCGCAATGGCTAGTATCACGAGACCGGGGTGGTCGTGGCTTGAACGAAAATTCAAACTTTTCAGGACTGCCGAACTTGAAACCTGACTGGGCTTTAGGAATATCAGTAGAATTTGTGTCTTTAGTAACCGGAGTGGATGGCTTGAATGAGAAATTAGTAGTAGCAACTGAAGTCAAGGAAGAGGTAGTAGAAGCTACGCTTGTCGGTGCAGTAGACGCAGGCAATCCAAATGAAAATGCAGGGGTTGAGCCACTCGCGTTACCGAACGTGAAAGCAGAAGCTGAGAACCCTGTCGCAGTTGAGGAGACCGTGGCAGAAGTGGAGTTAATGCCGAAAGAGAAAGAAGAAGTGGAGCTCGCACTCGTGGCAGCAATATCAGAAGCAGAAACACCGGGCTTAGGAGTCTGACACGAAGCACAAGCCAGTGTCTCCGGTTTGTTTCTAAGAAGACAAGTATCGCACTCCCAAGAGCCAGCAGCTGGTTTGAACTTTTCCATTAAAGACAGAGACTTTGTGTCGTTGGCCTCAGTAGGCTGAGTAACAGCAGGAGTTCCTTCTGTTGCGGGTTCAGCAGACCTCTCGCGTAATAGCTGCTGGGCTTTTTCAAACTTCTCCTTAAACGCGATGGCGAATTCGGGCGACTTAAACTTGACGACAAACAGCTCCCGTACCATCACGCCATCGGCGAAGTCATTCGCCGCCCACATGAGTGCCTTGTCTGAGTCGTTCCATAGATTAATGCTAAGATCAGAAGTGATGTTGTGATTGGCGCAAATCTTAAGCGTTTTCTCCCGTCTCATCAACACGCGGAGTTTTCCAGTGACTGAGTTCGAGAGAATTTTTATATCCCCCAGGCCGCGCTCCTTCCATTCCTTAGTAGCATCGGCCCAACGGAAAAGTTTTGCCCTCTCGCAGAAAAGTTTCTCTTCGTCTTCTTCGCCTGTAATATAAAATACACAATGAGTCAAGCTTGATAACTAAGGAAAATCATTTATCCTCTCCCTGATAACACTTAAACAAGTCCGAACACTTTGACCGCATCGTGACCCACCGCTGGTCATGGAAGCGATTTTCATATTGCTGCTCACCAACCAGTGACAAACTCAATTTTCATGAATATTTAATTAATGCTAAATAAAAGCACGATTCAGTTAATGTTTGCTATTTTCAAATAACTTACTACAATTGACTTTAAATTTGAATTGAAAACTGAACACTTTGACCGCCACTTGCGCTCAAAGTGTTAAAATGCATAAAATTTCCTGATCAAAAACGTTAACACTGCAGCCCGCCCATAGCAAGACCTCACCTGTTTTGACTTGCACTAGCTCAGGCAGAGGGATGACGGGTTCAAAGTGCACCTCGGGCTCAAACTCTTCGACTTTCTCTGAGCTGTCATGGGCATTCACTGACGTGTTGTTCTTCGACGTGTTGCCAACAAACAGAGGTTGAGGCTTGAACGCGTCTGTATCCTTCGTCTTGAACACATCGGAAGCTCCTAAAACAGAACTATCTCCAGCCACCGCCCCAAATGTTAGAGTATCGCTCGTTTTTAAGTTTGAAAAAAGTCCTCCTGTGCTAGCTGTGCTGCTGGGCACCTCTTCCTTCTTGAAAGTGAAAGAAGATGGAGCGCTTCCTTCTGCGCCACTTGGGCTGAACGAGAAAGTAGAGAAAATGCTAGGTTTTTTTGGAGTTTCTTCTTTTTTGACTGCTTTTTCTTCCTTAGGAACCGCAATGCTAGGAGTGGAGGTGAATGAAAATCCACCAAACACAGTTTTGCTTTGAGCTGTTGTCACGGAAGCAGGAGTAGCACTTGAGCTCACAGCAGGAACAGACGAAGACAGAGCGAAAATGCCCGATGCAGGAGGAGCAACTGAGAATTTTGAGGAAGTGACCGGAGCGCCAAACAGACTGGTAGAAGCAATAGTATTAGCAGTGGTGGTGGCAGACGCCGCAACAACAAACGCAGAGGGAGTGAGGAGAGAAGCGGCTACGGGAGCAGAAGGAGTTGCAAACAGAGACGTCTGACTCGAAGTGTTGAAAGAACTTGCAGGGGCGATGGTAGTAACAGAAGTACTCGGCTCTGACTGACTGCTACTGGGAGTGACAAAGAGAGTACTCGGCGTATCATCTTTGGACAGGCCAATAGAAAAGGCAGTTTTAGTAACAGGTGTAGAGAATAGAGCAGGGGTTGGAGTCGAGAAAGGACTGGCTTTAGAAGCACTAACCTGGCCACTGATTCCAAATGTGATACTACCAGAGCCTTTTGCAGGAGGCAAGGAAGAAAATATGGGAGATGCAACAGAAGTGGTTGACGGCAAGCCAAACTTGAAACCTCCAGAAGTAGCTGATAAATCTAAGGCCCCACTACTTGAGGGAGCTGCGGCTTCTACCACAGGAGCAGGAGTGCCGGGTTTTTGCGACGAACAAGCAATGCAAGCGGTACTGCTTACAGTGTTGACTACAAAACACGTTGAGCAGGTCCAAGATCCTGGAGCTTTTTTGAAGAGTTCTGACAAAGGTTTAGCAGTGGAGGTAGTACTTTTGACAGGCGTCACAGTTGATGCAGATGATGTTTCCTTCAAATAGTCACTTGCAAGCATTTTTGCCTCAGTAATAGCACGACTAAAGCGTGTGGCAACTTCTACAGTCTTGAATCTACAGCAAAAAGTTTCAGAAGTGAGCTCTTCATCTGCAAAATCCTGAGCTGCCCAAAGCCAAACGTTGTCATGTTTTTGAAGTTTCTTGAGCTCCAAGGTCGGCGTCACGAAATGATTGGCACAGATTTTGTAGGTCTGATCTCGCCGCATGAGCACCCTCACAGTTTTCTTAGGACTGTTATGGAGGACTTTGATGACACCAGTCCCACGCTCCTTCCATTCCTTAGAGGACATACGGTACAATCTGGCGCGGTCTTCGAAGAGCACTTGCTCATCCTCTTCGCCTGTGCACACTTCAACTTTTGCTGGCAAAGGCACAACAGGCACGAAGTCAGGACATGGGTCATGGCCATCGTCGTGGTAGTACTCATTGCTTGCGTTGCTCAAAGTTGACAAGTCACCAGAGGCACCGGCAGCCCCTGAGGCAAGTTCGGAAACGTCCGCTTGTCTCAGATCTCGCTGAGGAATGGTCTTTATTTTGCCAGTGAGAGGAGTAGCAGTCTGAGTTGTGGAAACTGGTGCAAGGCCAGAACTTCCCAAGAAAATCGTTTGTAGAGACGCACCAGATGTCGTGGGTGCCAGAGATGTCGAGGGAGGAGCGGCGTTTTGGCTAACAGACAAAGGAGAATTGTCGGGCGTGACGGCTGAGTAGATCGGAGGTGGCACACTAGCCAGCAACCCAGCTGTGGGGATCATGTTTGAAGGCCGATCTGCAACAAACAGGTTAAAAATTTTAGTAACTTTAACTGAATGTTTAGAGGTATGTTATTTTTTTTAATATCACCAACAGCTGAAAAATCCTAGCTACTTCAAGTACTGACGAAAAAAATTGCCCCACATGCATGAGCATTCCAACGGATATTTCATTAAAACATTAAACATTAAAAAACACGAGGTCGTACATTTCTTACACCATGAGGTATAATATTTTCTTAAAACATGAGGTAGAACATATTACAAGTACAAGGTAATGCATTTTACCATTAACAAAAAATTGACTGACTAACGACACAAGAGTGGCTCGCAGATAGGTTTTTACATTCTTTCAAAGATAGATTAAAAGTATACTAATATAAGTACTGCAGCACAGGAAGTGAATAAAGTATTCCTCTTCAGACAAACAAGTGAGAAGATCAATTGGCTAACAGAAGGAGCTTATTTCTTTAGAACTGATGGGTTTTGAGCAAGCATGAGATAGAAATGCTTCAACTTTGTGGAAGTCATGCGAGACTGAATGAAAAATAAACAAAAGTAATTTATGAACACCTACAATTGTCTATTACAGCACAAAATTTGCAAAACATTTTGATTTTGTCCTGTGGACGGTTCTCCAAATTTGCATCCGTCTGGTAACAACAACTCCTTAAGACGGGGGATGATACATCAACTGTAGATAAGGATTGACGTGAAATGTTGGGCTCTTGCCGTGGGATGTCTCTACTAGCGATTCTGGCCGGCGACATAGTTCCAGACTGTGTCTTGATTTTAGGATTTGTCTCAAAGATACTGACGATACGAAAGTTTAGAGTAAACTACGTTTGAAAATATAGTCATTTCGGATGGATGAGTTTGTTAAGAAAAAACTAGATAATTTCAACTCTTTTACCTTTTGGTTTGTCAAGCCATCGAATATTAGTTGGAAAATTTGTCTAATATGATAACCGACATATCGGAAGTTGTCTCAGTTAACTAAAGTCAGTGTAAGAAGTCGGGTATTTCTAAGTATCAGAATTGCACGTATTTCCAGAATCCAAAATTCCAAGTGTCGAGTATTTCCAGAATCAGAATTCAGTATTTGGTAGTGCTGTTAGATTCTGATCATTTACACCAGATGTCACACGGGCCTGGTGGAATGAACTAAATGCTCATGGCAGTTAGAGGGGCTCTTGTGGGGCAAAGGCCTTAAAATATGATGGAGATAATGAAAACTTATCCATGTAAATCATCACGAATAACGCAAATGAAAATGATAGAAGCACTAATGTTAACTGCTGTCCACATGGGTTTGAGCCAGTGACCTCAAGTCGTACAATACAACAACAAAATTTTCCACTTCAAACTATGAATAAACAACAGCTTGCTATAGCAGCATTCGCTAGTAGAAGTGGGGTCTTCAAGTACAATTAAATTAATGTAGGTATCATAGAATCCTACTTTAATTACTTTTCGGTATTTCTTTGAACACCAAGTATGATCACAGTAACTGACACTAGTAAAATGGAAAATTCCATTTTATATTTTAATTTTTAAATTCTATTTTAAAAAAAACGCTGAAGGAAAATTCCTTTCCATACGAGGAAGAATTCACTTCACCAAATAGAATGTATTCATCTACTTCGGGTACTGACTGGAAGAAAACTGACCTGACGACTGTCGAGGGAAAGGCGCAGCGCCGCTGAGGGACGTGACCGGCAGAGGAATCTGGTAGTTGTGGGGCGCGGTAGCTGGGACGACAGAGCTGCTGCTGCTGGAGGAGAGGCTTGGGTACGAGGCAGTGAGCAGACCAGGCAGAGTGCCTCCACCGCTCGACGTGGCCGTGCCGTACGGGGTAGACAAGATGCCGGACAAAGTGCCACTGCCACCAGCGTTGGAAGTCCCGTATGGCGCAGGCAGCAGGCCAGTCGGAGTGCTACCGGTGGCAGGAGGAGGAGGCTGTGGAGGAGCGAGGCTCGGCAGCTCCTGCAAGGTCATTCTCGCAGCTGAAGGCGAGGCGGTGCTTGTGTTGGACACGCTGCTCATCGTGCTCATGCTGCCCAGGATGCGGTTCACGTGCAGACCTGCTGCGTTTGTGCCACTCCTGGTAAAATAAAAGAATGAGAACTGTGCTATAATCAATGAAACTGTGCTAAAATACACATGAGCCATAATGAGAGAGTCTGATTGGATAGAGCTGTGTTTTGTCAAAACATCCTCAAGTTTAAGCACACAAACCGTGGAAAGCTATATTAATGCCTCATACATCCAATTCAGCTCAACACCATTTGAAATGTAGGGAGCAGCTAAAAACCAATGGGTATGAGTTCATTATAAGGTTTGCTAGTATAGAACTATTGAGCAAGAGGCAATATAAATGCAATGCTACTTCCTCAAACTTGAATGCATGGCAAGCTCTAATTCAAGAGACATCTGGTACCAAAGAACGACTACAATATCTGGCGTGGCAGCACCACAGCGCATTTCCCTGCATTTGAGGCAAAGGTAGTAAACCAGAAGAGGTCGTATGACTCACATGTAAGCTGGCTCTGCCAACGTAGCAGGAGGCAGGAAGGGCGAGCCATGAGGGGCATGGCCGGGCAGCATGGACGTGTGAGGAGGCAGGAGGTGGGGGGCGAGAGGATGGGGCACTCCACTAGCACCCACTTGCCCTCCGTAGCATCCCATGTACAGCTGGGACAGCACACCTGTTGGCACAGCAAATGTTAGTCAAGTCGCTCCTTGGATACGGTCGTCACATCCACAGCGCGCTGGTGCCTGTGACACGCTTTACGGTTCACGAACTTTCACGGATGCGCCTCGGTTTATTTAGGCCCGTAATACTCCCACAACTTGGAGACATACAAGCAAGTCTCGTAGTTTAGTGCACCAAGGAAATGATTAGATAGTAAATTGCATGTTAGTTCATACCCTTCCTAAGGGAATGATTAATGGATTGGTGATTAATGGAAATGACTAATGGGGATTAATGATTATTCAGTTACGTTGAAGCACTTCAACTCACACATTGCGAAAAATATTCCCGTAGTCAGGCCATCAGTTGACCAAATTTTACAATTTAATTTAACATTTTTATACGTGGCTGGATCATACATTAACTTCACATTTATTTTTACCCTCAACAAACTTGACAATGTTTTTTTTCCAGGAAAATTTTAATACATACAAAGCAAAGCAGACTGTGACTTTGTCAGCAATGCCAGGCGTTCAGTAGATAGCAGTTCTCTGATATTAGCAAACGTCGTAACATAATTTCTAAGAACAGCCACTAACATTTCTAATTACTGTACATGAACAAGCATTGCACATAGTTAAAAAATGACATTTTTCATTCCTTCAAATATTCATTTACAAAAAATGAAAACAAGAATAGCAGCGATAGCGTAAAATGCTGCGGGATCTCGCATATGACACGAGTATCAAACAAAAGCGAAAGAACAGAGTCAAAAGCACTCCCAGACCGCGCATTGATTTGAAGTAGATGCAGCTCATTAAACTTGGGAGGAACACTGTGCACAGTAGAGCTCCTTACTACTGAGATGAAATCAGGACACTTTAGGATATTACTGATCTCCACAGATATGCTACTACGGATGCAAACAATTTGCATGATGACTTGCTGAGGATCCTAGCATTTAATTGGAAGTGAAAAGCAACGCCTGTAAGGGCCAATGTTCTCAATAAGCTTGGTTGAGCAGTCAGTTTCTCTTGCATTGATGCAGAGTTGACTGCTTCTGTTACACAGAGTATGTTTCAAACCATAAAGGATCATCAGATCCAAGCCATTACAAAAAAAAATACCACGAGGGCACCAAATAATGGAACAGTTAATCGTCGTCAATCTGAGCTTAGCGACAGATGAAATAGAGAAAAAGTAGAACCAAGGAACACGAGGCCAACCAATTTTGAACAAATAAGAGATATGCAGTCAGCATGAGAAGATCATAGAATTACTGAATTCACACCCGTTGATCTTCAATGCATGAGAGCAGGAAACGAATTAGTTTTGACAGCCAGTATAAGCATATCATTAAATGAATACAGAAATGCGACCCGTATAGCAAGTTCTCCCATATCGACGAAAATTAACTTACTCGGATGAAAAACATAAATAGACAGGTAAATTACACTATTCAAACTTCTTGCAATCCAGTCTAGAAGTTCGCAGCAGCACTAAACAGCCGTGTCCCTCTCAGATATTAAATATGACCTAATTTTTAAAAAATTTTAAATAAGGAAGAAATGCTGAAAATTTTAAACTTCTCAAACAAATCTGAACCATACAGATGATGCTACACAAAGAAGACCCTTCAAACTCGTTTCTTCTTAAATGAATATGTGCCCTAAATTGTCACATGAAACCATTTACAATTTTAGCTCTCATAACCTCAATTAAAACCATCGTCATTCCACTAGCGCTAGCATCAGGTTGTCACCAACATCTGAATGGGAAAGGACCTGCCACTTGGCAATGAACTTCAAAGAACAAAATGGGGCGAAAATTGACCAGAATTACAACGTATCAGCTGCGAACATCAATGGATTATGAAATCAAACTCGCCGGTGAATGGTTCAGAAATTTACACTTCTAGCTACAAAAAACATCCAATCCTTCAGAGTAATTTTGTGTTGATCGTTATGAAGAAGCAGCTGCTGGTACTTACTCTGGTGAGGGGGAGGTGTAGGGTGAGCAGGCAGTGCCTCCAGACGAGCCTCGACGTCCTCATGCCGTCTGTTGGACGCAGTCTTCATTTCTGACACTTCAAGTTTCAGCTTTTGAACTTCGTCCTGCAGACCCTTCATTGACGTACTCACGGATTTTATCTCAGTCAGGATGTTGTAGTAGCAGTCCAAAGACAAGGATTTGTTGTTATCCAAGATAGTTCTGAAGAGCTGAGCGTTCTCTTTGACCTGCGATGACACAGCGTTACAAGTGTCCCTTAACGCTGAGTTTTGGTTCCGCAGAGCTACGTTCTGCTCACTCAGATTCTGAAGAGTTTGTTCCTGCACACTGGTAAGGTGGCGGACTTGAGCGTCCAGCCTTTCAGGACTTGGACGAGCTTCAAGCCTGAGGGTGGAAGTAACTCGATGCCCTCGCGCAGGAGTCGTGTTATAGTTGCTTCCATTCAGAAGACTCTCGCCACCAACACTCATGTCATGTAGATTGTGACGAATGGGTGACAATGGCTCAGACTCAGACTCACCATCTGCTTCAAGGAATGAGGTATTAATGATGTCAGCTGTAATGGAAGAGAGCGCCCGTTCTACGTTTGTCATTTCAGTGCTGAGGGCAGAATTCAGAGGATGATTTCTATCAACACCTGGCATTCGGAGTCGATCCAGGGTGAGGTAGAGCGTGTCTCTAGCCTGCGTCAGGTACAGGGTGTGCTGGCCGCGCTGCTGCTCATTGGTAAACAGCTTCAAATCCCCACTGACGGCACTGGCCATCTCATTGGCCTGCTGCTTGTACACCATGGCACGCTGGAATGAAGCTTCCGGGGACCTAAGCTGCCCTAAGGCTTGAAGTGCCTCCTGTCGTCGTCCCGTTTTAATGAGACGCTTGGCCAAAAACAATCGCCCTTCTTCTTCAACTTCTTCAAGCTTCAAGGCACCCATCTCATGACGGGTAGTAGAAAACAGCTGATTCCTAGGCGTATGAACAGAGGACGGCGTGCTGACCTTCCCCTTGCCGCACATGGACAGCACTCTCTGCCAGCAGTGCTCAGCTCGCTCCTCCAAGGCCGTCACTTCACTGATACTCACATCAGCGTCATCAGTTGCGGAGGAAGCCCAGTGAGTGAAGCATCGAGCAATATGTACTGCCAGAGAAAGAGACACTCCTCCAGCAGCCAGAATGCGCACTGCTTCTAATCCTTTCTGGACAATTTGCCGACACTTCCCAACTCCTTTGGCAAGAACTGAGCAACGGGATGAACTCACGAAGAGATCATGAGCAGAATTCCACCACTCCTCCTGCTGCGGTGTGTGCAGCAGCCACCCGCTACACACGCTCGTCTTGCACACGGCGCTGCGCACGCTCCCGCTGCACACTCCATTTTCCAGTTCACAGTATATGGTGGCAGCCAAGAAAGCTAAAAGATCCAAGTGGCACAGCGAGTCCGCAACAACGCTGTTCAAGTGAGAAGTGGCGAACTGCAAGCCGTCAAACAGTTTGTAGGGATAGAAAGGTTGGTTTTTCTTGAGGGCACTGTTGACCAGCGCATTTAGGTTGGTGCTGTTGTTGCCTGACCCGACGGCACTCGAATTAAAGCTAGTGTTCAGGTTGGATAGATTGAGTGAAGCATTCCTGTCAGGAGTAGGAGAAGAAGCTGCAGCATTGCGCAGGATGCCCTGCAAGTAGAGCCACACTATTTCGCGTAGCTGACTGCTCTCACTCGTGCTCACAACTGAAACGAGGTGAAAAAGGTAAACTTTTACATGGATAAAATAGGCGAAAGATTTTCATTTCAATACTTTATAGTACTAAACGCTACCATTATCACAAGTAAAAATGTATTATAACTAAAAATATAAACCTACATGGCCATAAAATTCTTGGCAATTGATTGGACAATCTAAGTTTTGACAAAAAGAAAAAATCGCAACATAGAACGGCATTCCTTACGAATGTCACTCCATTCGTAAGAAATCTCAACTGAGAACTGCTGAATATATCCGCAAACTGGCGCTCACCCTGGTCGAAAACTTGAGCATCTTCAGAAGAAGGGATGGACAACTCTTGATCTCCATAACCAGAGTGGTGCAGAAAGTAACTCTGGTCAGATGACACGCGGCTGCCAAACACAGCGCGAAAGGCCTCCTCCTTGCTCTCGCGATTGCTACACTGTTGTCGTACCTGGGCACCACAGAAGCAAGCAGCACATGTAGTAGAATGGTAGTTCATTTGGGTTTCAGTTTCTATTACAAGAAATATATTTATAGGGTAAAATGATAGAGGCTCAGCTTCCATTGCGAAGATGGATTCACAGAGGAAAGAAACAAAATAATTTAGTTTGGATTAAGGAAAACAATAAAATTTATACACACGGTGCATTCCCACACAAGATTTCCTACGCACAGAAATAACATCTTGGAAGGAAGAGAAAGAAAGACGAAGGAGAGATTGCAAAGAAGCATAAAACTGAGAGACAACGTGAACACGAAAGTTAGAAGTCCCCACGGTCTATCTATAGCTGAGGAAATCCCGCCGTATTTTTCTTGGAACAACACTCATGGCATAGAATAAATAAATTTAACCTAGACCTTTCCCTTTGCTAAATAAATTCCAACTAAGATCAGAGAAAAAAAAAGCCACCTTGTTAAGAAGAGTAGAGGGCGAAATGCTGCTGTCCCTGGCGATGCTGTGGAGGATGTGGTAGCTCTGAGACATCCTGTAACAGGCAAGCTTGTGGAAGTAGGGGTGGCTGGTCGGGTCTGGTGGGGGCCCAACGCAACCGTGCAGCAGCAGGCACGACAGCATGTTTGGGTTCCGAAGAGTGTTCGTCTGCACATCAAATTTCCTCAATGTTAATGGGGCATCTTTTCACAAGTTCTCAAATCCCCCACTGAACATGTAATTAGCTTATCAGCATTTTTCTACAATCACAGTTTAAATAGAATATGAAGGAATTTTTTTAATACAAGAATGTCTAGTTAGCATGTTTTCCTAATTCAATTTCTGAGCACATTTGGTTTGAAATCAAACCTTATAGACATCAAATCGAAATATATATTGTTATGTAGAAACCATCACCTCAAGACATTATTTTTTATTATACTCCTGATCTTGCAGATTACAGTGAAGAAGAAAATGAGAGAGAAATCGCTCTGGACAGAATCAACTCCCAACTAATATATTTTCCAGCAGATGTCGACTTATTTCATCAGATCCACATAAAATTATTGCACATTAAAGTATCTACTTATTTGCTACGTGATAACAGTTGCAACAAGGACATTTTTTACCCAAGTTTCAAGAAAATTAAATCACTAAATTTAAATTTATTAATGTAGAAGTAAGGCAATAAACCTGACGTGATTTCACAAACTTCACATTACGCTTCAAAAATAACAGTAGGAATAGATTGCGTTCAATTTACTTGACTTCATTCCTTTATCATGAAAATGACTTATGAACAAAATCGTATTTTACCTACAATAATATTTTGACCAAACTGAGAATCCTTCACCTTGCAAATTAAGCACATGAAAAGCAATAAATAATTCAACACTTTGACAGCGACATAAGCCACGGTGTTAGCCGGGAGGGAATTTTCATAATGCTGCTGATCAACCAGTAGTTAAAAACTCGATTTTCATAAATGCTCAATCAAAATTAATTGAAGGCATGATCTAGTTAATGTTTGCTGTTTTCAACATTATTTACGACAATGGACTTTAAATTTGATTTAGGGAAAGTGTTAAAAACCTCCCCCGTTACCTACATTCAGGGCACCATGTAAAGAAACCCTCAATTACAACGAGCACTGCTGCAGCTAATGGCACACAGAAACGAGACGAATATTTCCACTCCACTCCATCCTAAAATCACTTGAGCATTAATGCATCTATGCCTTACCAGAAATGACAAAATATCTCTAAAGGTAAGGTCATTTTAATGAAGATCTGAGGAGCCGTCAATAAAGAGCAATGAACGTTTTGGACCATCGCTGTTTTTTCAAAATGTAACCTGTAACAATCAGTTGAATCCTCACCCGCTTGGCGCTGATCATTACGAACTGCGCCAGATGGAACACCAGCTGCCCCGACATGGCCTGCTCCAACTCCCGTGTGCAGCTCATTTTCTTCACGGCAGCCAGCTTGTTGTCGAACCTGCGCAGCAAATTACGAACTCCAGTTTTCCCCACAGAAATCAGAAAAGCCCTCAACAGAATGAACGAACATTTCTTAAAATCTTGAGTTAGATAAATTTTGAACTCCAAAAATTGTCCCGAAAAACAGTAATGAATGTTTCTGACTCGCGTTTATTCATTTTCGTCAGGTGAACGCTAGGCAATTATGATAGGAGATCCCATAGTCATACTAGTAAAGCAATGATTTCATTTATACTGGCATTAAAAGAAAGACTGCTTATTCTGCTGTACTAGTTGACAACAGGGTTATTAGAAAACCTCCCCAAAATGCCAACTATCAGCGTTTTTTAGTGTGATTTCTGAATGCTATTCTTATTTCCTAAGTAAATATTATTAATTAAGTAATTTTAATAAGCGTAACCTTACCTCCGCAAAAGATTAGCGGCGTCAGTGAGGTAACTTTCTCGGTTGGAGTCTGAGTTGGACGAGACAGCCGAGGTGCTGGCGGCGGCGAGCGTAAGGTGTACCAGTCTGTCCAGCGCTGTCACCACCCACGAGTGGAACTCCACGCCCAGCGGCTGCGTCCTGCCGCCCTGCTTCTCGTAACACTGCCCACACAATGCATCTACTTTACTATGTATATTTACCGCCATCCTTAACAAAGGGGAAATATCAACAGAAGATACCTGAGGAGGAGTACTTGACTGTATTTACTACCCTAGTTAAGAAATCTCAATGGAAGATACCCAAAGTCTCGTAACACTGCCCACACAATACAACCACTTCACTGTATTCACCAACATCGTTTGCATAGGGGAAGTATCATCAATAGATGATACCCAATGAGAGAAATCATGAGGGGACTCGTTAGCATGTGAATATAAATACTGTTTTTTTCCTAGTACAACTGATCAGAGGAAAATAGGTTGAACTAGATTCAACCATCAAACTTGCCAACGCAAGTTACAATGCTCTCAGTTTAGTACTTCATTAAAAAATTTATCTTACAAATTTGGGCTATAACTCAATCACCCCATGTATTCTTTACGCCAAACCAGGCGTTGCACAAATTTAAACGGTCATCACTCTTTATCTCATAAATGGTACTGTATCACAATGAGTCAAAATGGGAGAGGGCGATTTATGCGCATACGTGCAGCTGTAACTCTACTCCATTCTAAAATCACTTGAGCATCAATGCATCTATGCCTCAACATAAACGACCAAAAATCATTAAACATAAGGTCATTTAATCAAGATCTGAGAAGTCGTCAATGAACAGCTTAGAACGTTTCGGACCATCCATGTTTTCTCAATATGCAATCTGTAACAAGAGATGAATAAACTACAACAAACCCCCTCCTCAAAAGTTCTAGACGAAAACCTTTCCAAAAAAAAGGCTGTGCTAAAAATGGAAAAATGACATAAGGAACAATGAAACAAAACGAATTAAAATAAATTTGAAGAAGTACTCCTGAACTACTCATTAGTGACCAGCAAGAGGATTTTAGTTAGCATTTACAGCAGGTTTGAGTTAAAAACTATACCAGAACTCAAGTTTTTCCCCAAGCTGCTTCATTTGAGATACCAAGAATAAAATAACATGTTCCCTCGTCAAGAACCATTTTTAACAGCTCAGAAGTCCTAAAAATTCCACCGACCGCTTTCAATCGGTTCCCTTTTTATGTTTTAAAGATATGATACCTGCCTAAAATTGACTGGTCTCTGATGTAGCACAACTACAATTCACATTGTAAACAACGGAATGTAGGAGCTACCTGTTGTTCCCTAATGACCAAAGTTGCCGAGCACACTGGGCCCAGTTGAAGGACCGGTCTTGTACTTTAATTCCCTCTTTTTTCCATTAGATCCCTACCAAAAACTGTGGTGTTCCAATCATTGTGAATTATTTTAAAATTTAGACGAGTACATACAAAGTAGATCTATGCAAAGAGTTCTTATGAATTTCTGGACTCAAACCTGGTATCACAGCAAATACTCCCATACAAAGCAGATCTAGCATTGAATTCTGCTCTAAAATGTGCCTTCACTTCATGTTACCACATAGTTCATTAGAAGTATTTTAAAATACTTTTCTGGATTATTTCATTTTGTTCCTTTTCCGTATTTTTTTAGTTTCTAATTCTCTATTTCTTGAGTACGTAGAACATTATTATACTTGTTACTTCCTTCACTTTTTTTTAGTTTAAGTACATCGTATCTTGATTTGACTCCGGTCCTTTTCTGCAGATAGAGATGGTCCTAAACGTTCATTTCTACTTATTGGCCACTTCTAAAATCTCAATAAAACGACCTTGTGCCGAGTAATTTTAGCCTTACCTTCAATTTTACTAACTCGCATAAATCTATATTAGAAATATAGAAACAAGATTAACTCAACACCTAAAATTAACAAATGAAAACACCCGAACAACTATGGTGAGCTTACATCAGCAACTTCAAGCAGAGTTTGGTACCACAGGAGAGAGTGTGTGAAGGGCCGCCTAGCCTCCACCTCACAGACGTAGCTGTACGCCTCATCCAGCTTCCGAGGGTCATCGCTGGACCACTCCAAGTAAAGTCGCACCAAGTTGCTCTGCAGCTCCGCAGACATGGGGTTCACCTTGATCTGGTCTGCAGCACATCAAATGTTGACTTGTCAAAAAGGCATTTACTACTATGCTATATGAACACTAGGTCAAAGTTTTCATTTGAGACCAATATGTAAACAAAGTGATATCAGATGATCTGTTAGTTTAAGCCTTCCTAACCATTGAAAAAAAGCATTCCGAAGAAGAAACACGAAGGCACCACTTAGTTTGGAGATATGGGAAAGCGGAATCTATACAGAAGGGGCATTGAAACAGTAAGTTGAGTAAGAAGTTCATGAACAAGATAAAAGTTGAAGAAGAAAGTAGAAGGTGCTGCAAACCGGATGGCAGTGAACCAAAAAAAGGAGGTCCTTCCCATGAAAAAAATTTCATATCAACAAAAAGAAGGCCTACCTAACTTTCAGCTCGGGCCCTCACACCTTTTCCCCCTGGAAACGCTAATTTATTCAACAATAATGTGCTTCATACTATGGTTTTGATCACTACTCTGCACAACTTCAAACTGCTAATGGGCTAATGGGTATTGAAAAATGAGAACATTGATGAGAAATGTGACACCCTCCAATAGCAATGTCATTAAATCTGCTGTATGTCTTTCCATTGAGCAATACTTAGTCTTGACCAAAAGATTTGTTGCATACAACAAGGGAGTCCTACTCAGAACACAATGGAGAACTGAAGGGTGATAACCTTGACTAGAATAAGAGCATTTTTGCTACTTAGTTTGACGTGCAGCTAGGCACACTAAGCATGGAAATATTTGCGTTGAACCCTCAACAGGAAACATTGCAACATTTTGTTCCATTTGGTTAGCTCAATTAAGACAAGCACACTTTTTATGAAAAAAGGAAGATGCTAGCTACAATATCATGTCTAGCTTTTGGAAGAAGAAACCTAGGAGGACGATTACTAACTGCTCTCTGAAAATCCATGGTTTCTGAGCTTGTCCTACTTGTGCATCTTGCATTCCATTACTGATCCACCATTCTCTGTTTTTACTTGAACAAAGTTGGTTCAAGTGACATTCAAATTTTAGGATAACCACAACAAAAACTAACCCATATAAAGCTCTTGCAGGTTGGCTCTTGAATTGGTGTCAGAGGAGTTGGCTATGATGGTGGAGCGCAGTCTGGTGATGGCTTCATGGTGAGGGCACAGTCGTTGGCCTTCTTCTGCCCAGTGCATGAGCACCGAGACATCACAGGGCACATTGCAGTACAGCTCACAAACTGTCGGATAAATACAAATTTTAACCCAAAGAACACTTGTGAAAAGAACATCAAGCTGACAAAATAAAACGTGTCAGACCCCACTTTATGATTGAGAACTAATGAACACACATCTCAAATCAAACTGCTGAATAATAGACACTAAATTCATTTTTACACATTAATACATAACACATGCAATACCACCAAATATACAGAAACATGTTCTTATACTAGTCATAACTAGTATAAGAACAGAGACTATTACATTGCACTCATGTTTAATTGAAATTAATATGAACAAATGTAATGTAATAGAGAAATTAACAAGCTTTCAGATTTAAAATGAAAAGCAGGTCATACCAAAAGATCCAGTTGTAGTAATTACAAAACCTGTAACTCAACAAAAATTGGTTAAGTTAAATTATACAGCAACTTCAAAATTTAATTTTCTATGCCCCATTTTTTTCTGCAATATACATGTCTTAAGGGAACCATTTCCAAAAACGGCAAACTTTTTTCTATGGGACGTACGTCTATGAAAATTTGTACACTACTAGATCTCCACATTTGTAACAAC
>JACJUY010001094.1:122413-136475 GCA_014220935.1 Platorchestia sp. MABIK
AAAGCAATAAAAAAAACAATCAGGAAAATCTCATCTTGGACTGAGATGCTTGGAAATGGTTCCCTTAAACAACTGGAGAAGCACAAGCAATGCTCAAGTACCTAGCTTCTTACAAACACAAACACTATTATGTGAACCTGAGGAATTTCGAATGATGATAGGCCATGCTACATGGCACAGATCTATGCTCGAGCACTTCCTCTCGTGAAAGAGCAATGCCTGACATGAGTTAAGCCTACATCAATGACTACCACACTTGCCCCGACAAAAATTGGGGACATAGGACACTTCTGGTTCTGAGAAAGTTGTATGATACTACAGGTTCTCCATGCTTGGAAGTTACCATCTGCTGAAGATAAGCACCAGGTTACGCAGGGTCCAATGATACATTACACTAAATTTAATATTTTTGTCAAAAAATGTGCAAATGCTACCTCAACACTTTGACAGCAATTGGTTAAGTTAAACTGCAGTTCAATAGTCAACTCGAATTTTAAGTTCAGTTGTAGTAATTCTAATTATAGAAACCATTAACTGGGTCATGCCTTCATTTGGCTTTAATTAAATATGAATGAAAGTTCAGTTTGTGACTACTGGTTGGTGTGCAACATTTTGAAAATACCCTCCACAGCCACCAGTGGTAGATGTTGCAGTCAAGGTGTTAATGGTAATTCAAGTAAGTTTCTCTGCAAAAGACTAACACTATAACAAAATTGATGAATGTTACACATTTCCTCCACCCAGGCAGCTTTTAAAGACAGTGGTTTTTCCATCTCTTCAGCAAATGATTCATCAGTGCTAGAATCTTAAAGAACTGCAGGTACAAAGTCATGTAGATAATTTGATTGAATTGTCCCCTACAAATTTCAGTATATTCAGTCTAAAAGATAACCATTATTAGATTAGTTTAAGACTTTCTAACCACAACAAAGGTAATCCCAAGCAAGCAAGGAGAAAGGAGTATTTACTATGGACAGTAGACAAAGAGGAATATACACACAAGGTGTGTTTCCACCCAGATCCATGCATATAGAAACAGTAAGTTAGGAAGGAGAAAACAAAGAAGTTCCACAGCTGCAGCAACCTATCAGTGTCCTCCTGAATACACAAACCTAAACTTATTGTTCATTCTATATCCCCTGAGGTGTCAGCCTGCAAGAACACAGTAATAATATGAACTTATGAGAAATAACATAAACCATAAATATCTTGGATGAGCACAATTCCATGAAATGTATTTACAGTACTTTCACACTCACTTTTAATGACCAAATCCTTCTGACCATCTCCCAGTTCATAGGCCATTTTGTAAGCAAGGACAGCTTTCTCTCCATTGCCACTAGCTTCATAAATCTGCCCCAGCAGACGATGTGCATCAATGGCTTTGGGCCTCACACTGAGGAATTGGCCAAGGTAACGCCGAGCAATGTCATGCTCGCCCACGTTGTGGTAGAAGCGAGCTATGTTATAGCCCCTCAGCTTCCGCTGCACAGTCAGGTGCAAACAAAATATTAATTATAATTTAAAATGGACCTCATACTTGAAAAAAAAAAAAAAGTGACAATTTTCTCCCTACTTCAACCATAGCATTGGTGTCATTAAAGTATGCATGAAAAATTTACTTCAGTGGTTTCAGTGGATGTAAATGAATCCTTTTACATCAGAAAAAATTTAACAGTATTTATACATATAAAAGGCAAACCAAAAACTGCTACCTTAGTTAAGTTTATTGATAGCTAAAAACCATCATTTGTAGGGAGATGGGCTTAGCTTTATCTGATACAAAAATCAATCTTTTGTTATCAGCTTCCAGCATTTTCCAACCAACAACTTAATTCAAGCACTATGATGTTTGGAGTGAAGACAATTTACAAAAAATTTGCCCACAATAAAAATATTCTGAAACTTTTTCAAAACTAGAGTTTTAGACATGAGACAAGCAAATATTGCTCACTGACAAAGGACACATAATGTCCTTTTCCAAAACTAATTCATTTATTAATGCATACCACATACTCTTCACATAATTTTTATTTTACATGAGTCAGAAGCAAATGGTCTACTTTCTCAACACCAATGAATCTGAATTAAATGGTCAAAAAAACTAAAATTTTATTAACCTCCTTTTTTTCAATTACAATTTAAGCTCTATGAACTTAGCAACACTTACTAAAGAGAAATGATAGAGCAATAGTTAGTGTTTTTATTCAAATGACCTGGAACATCAACTTTAGGATAGCATGAGTATAAAATGATGGAATGTCTGCACCATGAACTTTCCCAAAATACCAAACATTTTACTTTTTATCTCATAAAATTAAAGGAAAGTTCCCACTAGCTTTAGGCAGCTGTATTTTATAGCCATCAATAGGGAAGAGTGCAGTGAGTCAAATGCAAGTTTCTGACATCAAATGAATTATGTTCAGGTGAGGGCATTTTTCTTAGCTACTGAATTTAAAAAACAACTGAAAATTTCAAAGGTCAAATAATTGCAAACAAATTGCAGAACTAACACGAACAACAATTAAGCCCACAGAAAATTGCTTTTATAGAAAAACACCATTGCAATTAAGAGTACAAATTGGTATTGCAGTACAAGTTCTAAGGTTCTTGAATAAGAGGGACATTACAGTTCAAGCTAGCTTTAGCACATGGTATTCTGCTGCTCAAGCATTCATGGCTCCATGCATCACAGCTCAGACATGTTTAGATCACAGAGGTAATGTTCCTGAAAGAATCATAAATTTTAATAAATTTGATGAATGTGGTTTCTTACCTTTTAGTAATACAATCAAAACATTAACAATCTTTAAATTTTCTACAAAAAAATTAGAATAAGAATCATTATTTGTAATTTTTTTTTTAATGTATTATCACATTCATTAATTGAGAACTATAATTCATTGTTGTATATATGCATCACTTTATAATAAATGGAGCATAACCACTGTTCCACCATAAATATCCCATTAATTATTATGTCTAAAAAACTCATCACTTTGCTTGAATTGCAATGCTAATAGAAATTTAAAAGCAAAGAAAATGCTAATAAAACTAGTCATATTTACTCAAATTGAGATAAAACAGAATCGAAAACGTTTCGGAGTCCAGCTCCATCTTCAGTTCTGTAAAATACAAAGAATTCAAAAAGTGCAAAAAGTACAAACATAACAATGAATACAAGCAATACAAAAAGGTAAAACAAACACAATTGTATCAGCAAAAGATTAATAAATGTCAGACTATTCTTGCTAGTTTCTCGGCATAGTCTGACATTTTTTAATCTTTTGTTGATACAATTATGTTTGTTTTACTTTTTTGTATTGCTTGTATTCTTCGTAATGTTTGCACTTTTTTTAATTCTTTGTATTTTACAGAACTGAAGATGGGCTGGACTCCAAAACGTTTTTGATTTTGTTTTTTCTCAATTTGAATAAATATGACGAGTTTTATTAGCATTTTCTTTGCTTTTAAATTTCTATTAACTATTATTTATTGATCATCTTATATATAGCATTCACATCATTACCTACAAATAAATTGCAATACAGAGTGGAAAGCTAGCATCCACACTAAAGGGGCATCACCCATTACAGCTGGTGGTACAAGATTTACAAGCATACCAGCACCAAGAAATGGCGGGAGTATTAATGTCTTGTGTCAACATACCTCTATTTCATGGGCTATAGAAAACTTTCATGAATTGCACTAATTTTTTTTTAATATTTGGGACTTTGGATTCTGCTTAAGAATTACTAAGCTATTTCACAACCCTTACTTTATCACTCCCTCCTAATTTAAAAATTAGATATTGTGTTTGTAGTGCTGTCACAATTTCTAATTAATATCCCATCGTTATCTGACTACAGATGATCTTGGGTCAAGTTAGTACACTCTGATATGTCAGATTCAACACTGTGTAAAGTTACAAGTAGTTCCTGAGTTTGGCAACATTCCAATAAAATTTTGTTATACACATGAACTTTAATTGCTGTATCGAAAAGTTTTGACAATATTTCTAACAATTCATTCATAAATTTTACTAATCAGATGCATTTACTTTTCATAATATGAATTTATTTAATGCGTATCATATGCCGGATTATGGTCACCATTCAAAATCAGATGATAAATTTGTCAATAGTTTTATAAATTAGAATATTAGGGATATTATTACAACCTAGCAACTGTTTACTAACTTGCAGCACTTCTGAATGAACACTAATCTAGATGCAGCACACTATTCAAGCTTTGATTACTAAAGTTTGACTTACAAGCTTTCAATAAACTTGCTAAGCATCACAATTAAAATTGACGATTTAACCAGCCTGAAAAGGCTTAACATTGACTATCCTCTAAAAAACATCCAATGAAACTTTAACTAGAGCATCCAAAAATGGTAGTTTCTTATGTATAATCAACTCAACTTGTATATGATTACTGAGTATTGATTACTTCTCACGTACAGTAATGTAAAATGGGATTAAAACTTTTATTAGTCTTCTTTTAAGAAAATTACATGATGCTTCAACATGCTTAGACATACAAAATTGACTTCCAATAAAATGCACAAGCCCAAAATTTTTTCTCAATCATTACCTAAGAGGTTAATATTGAATTTAAGCCTTTCATGGAAATTACAAATTCCATTTTAAAGAATCACTATAGGAACACATTTTAAAACGTTCAACATGAATGACATTCTGCTTGCTGATGCGTTATTTTTGAGATATAACTATAATTACGTTCAGATAGGAATAACATTATATGGTAAGTTGCTTTGTCGCCATATTGTTGGGTGACGCTCACTTCTTGGCGGATAATTCAACAGCCTTGGTTTGGGTAAGTTTAGGTAAGCTATCTTAGGGGTATTTATGTTATTTTAGGTTAGTTTATTTAACTAACCTACCATAACTTAATCTCATCCATTGTTACGTTAATACCGTATTACAGCATATTTGCGTGTCTATTCCTTCACTTTTATATACGAAGTTCTTATAACTTCAAAGATGAATAACTCAAAAATAATGCATCAGCGAGCAGAATGTCATTTGTGTGAAACGTTTTAAATGTGTTCCTTTAGTCATTCTTTGGAGCGGAATTTTTAATTTCAGTGAAAGGCCTAAATTCAATTTTGACCACATAAAATACACAAACTTCAATTAAACTCAACCAAATCAACACTGACTGGCACATTTCTCCATTCCATAAACTTGGCCCTACATAGCCTACAAGTGATAAAATTTGAAATTTCATGGAAGAAAAAGGTCAATATTGGGTTTAATGCGCTCACAGAAATTAAGAATTCCGTTCCAAAGAATCACTAAAGGAACACATTTAAAAACGTTTTACATCAATGACATTCTGCTCGTTGATGCGTTATTTTTGAGTTATTTAACTTTGAAGTTGTGGGAACGTCGTACATAAAAGGGAAGGAACAGACACGTAAATATGCTGTTATACGGTATTGACGTAACGATGGGTGAGGTTTGGGTAGGTTGTATTAGGTTAGCTAAATTTAGTAACCTAAAATAACATATCAATCTAAAAAAGCTTTCCTTAACTTACCCAAACCGAGGCTGTTTTTTGTTTCCCGCCAAGAAATGGGCGTGTCCCGCCAGAGAAGTGGGAGTCACCCAACAATGCGGCAACTAAGCAACCGACCATTTAATGTTATTCCTATCTGAACGTAATTATTGTTATATCTCAAAAATAACGCATCAGCAACCAGAATGCCATTTGTGTAAAACATTTTTAAATGTGTTCCTTTAGTGATTCATTGGAACGAAATTCTTGATTTCCGTGAGCGTATTAAACCCGATTTTGATTAAGAAAAATGCAAAATACGGGGTTTCTTTGGAGTTAGCCCCGTTGGTTAAATATTCGATAACTAAACCTCCCACCAGATGGAGCCACTAGTCTTAAGCTTAACTCAATGCGAGAAAAACGGATACACCATCCACGGCTCTCTATCACTCACCCAACCCAACCCAACAACTGACAATCATTTTTAATTTTTAATTTTTATTTCAAGCCGTGGATGGTGAATCTGGTTTTCTCGCGTCGAGTTAAGCTTAAGACTAGTGGCGCCATCTGGTGGGAGGTTTAGTTATCAAATATTTAACTAACAGGGCTAACTCCAAAGTTAAGCCCAAAATACAAATTATAATTAAATATCATTTACCTACCAACGCACTAATACTTAAACCTTAACTTCAACACGTTAACTAGGATTCCGCAGGTTGTAAAGTTGAGTTGGTTAGGTTGTAAGAAATTAACTGGGAAAATTGACTAAACTGCTCAAATATGTTCCCATCCTTTGTGAGAAATGTACAAAATATAAGTGCTCAATGACATTTTCCTTGTATGATAAAATTCCTTCAAAAAAGAGCTAGTAAAATTGTTTGAAATATTATTCATTTAATTGGTACCTATATGAACAATGTACCTAGTGGTACACATTTGTCCCACTCCATAGCAAACGTATTAAATAAGGAAAATGATTATAACAGACACCTTAAAAAAAATGGCCCACCAAGTAGAAAAGTAGCAATCAACTTGGTGTTTGCTTTCGTTTTTCACAATATTTTAACCTCTCAAAATAAATCGCACTTGGTAAACATACTGGGAAGCACCGATTAGTTCGAAAATATGATGTAACATGGGGCCATTCAAGTAAATGTTGGTGATACATCGACACTCTCAAAATATGAAACTTGAATACATATCACTTAATATAAAAACACAGCTTCTCTACACAACAAACCTCAAGATATTTAAAAATTATGAGAGAATTAATTGCGAGAAATGCCGGTTTAAAAAATACTGAACGGTTACACGAACGTTTGAACTGCAAGACTCACCTCGGTTTCATTATTCACTTTGGTGAGTATATCACGCACATGCCTATCAACATCTTTTTTAGATCGCAGCATTATTGAGCATTTAAGTAGCTCAAATAACGGGAATATCTTCTTTTTTCAAAAAAACATCAACTTGCTCAATTCAGCGCGCGCATGGTACAGTGTTACCACGCAATATAAACGCTGAAGCTCAAATCAGTCAAATCCTCTGAAAGCACAGGAGTTCCAAAACTAGCGAGATTTAATACTTTTGAATATTTTAAAATACATACCCGAGCATACATTTAGGTTTTAGCCCCAATAAGAGCGTTTCATAGAATGAAAAATTTCATTTGATTGCATAAATTTGATTTCATATCAATATAAATTATGAGATTAAAAAATGTATCCAATGTAGTAATTGTTCATTAACTGTTCGTTATGATTAACCTAAGTTGTGATTAAACTAATGTATCATATATTTGAAGCAAATTGTCTTTTATTGTTTACGTTGTCAAAAAAATTGAAATTATTATTACAATTTTTCTTAATGTTTTCCCAACCGTTTCGTGCGGGTGCCTTGTCGCGACTCGCTAGTCGTTTTTCATGTGTTATTGGTGCGGTGATTTGGTACCTACCCATCGATGGTGGATGGAGACAGTTTGGGCTAGTAATTCCTACACTCTTCCTTACTGCTGTTCCGCTGTTAATTATTTGTTGGGCCTGTGTCAATATGTATTTTACTTCATTATTTTCTGTTGCTTACTGTCATGCTTCGTTTTCTTCGAGTGTTTCAAGCAAGCGAATTAATATTAATGTTAGACGGTGATACCAGTCTACTGGACTGCTATTAACACTGAAGTCGTTCGTCTAGTTGATGAGCTAAAAAAGCCTGGATGAGAACGAGATTCAAATTTGCTTCTCCTTTTTCTCTCGTATTAAACCAATGACCAATATTAAGAAGTTTTCCGCTTGAAGCCCTTAAGGACTGATTTCCTTTAATTTCTGTGAATAGCTTTCTCCTGAACGCATACTCAATGAGCGTTGTAAAACCCCAGGTTTGGGCTTCTCAATTGTAGGTATCATTGTGGTTTCATACTGAGATATGGCTAATTGAGAGTAGGTAACTTTGATATTGATCTTACGTCGTACCTTTTTTTAGTGTACTACGGAGGATGGTTCTGAGATGGTATACTTCGGAGGATGTAAATAAACTGTTTTTCTTTCTTGTTTCTTTCTGCTGGCGATACATGGTGCTTTTGCAACTGTGTTCCTGCTGCTTTTGACGAAATTAACCTCTGCGTTACGCTAAGGTAGCCTTCTTTTCTGCGGTATAAAAAAAAAAAATTTGCAGCTAGTATATGAACCTGCAAAAAGTGAGAAGTGTTGCTTTATCCTAATTTCACCTTTACTTTCCTTTTTTTCTTTTATTGCAGCCTCGGCTGTGCTGACGCGATGTTTCGTTTTGTCCTTCTCTGAGCCTTGTCGTTGCTTGCAGCTGTTCTCTGAGCCGCTTCGTGACGGTTACAGGGCCGGACCTAATTAATTCCTCCTCAGAACCGTGAAGTTGGAGCTGGCCGTGACATCGTTCAATTAACACGTTGACTTCGGTACGACCCATCAGTGAGTCGTCCTTAAATTTTTCCTGTATCAAAACGACCCATCGATGGGTCATTTGAAAAAGTTTTAACAATCTTTTAAAATTACTGGTATTCAAAGACCCAATTAATATTTGGTTTTTATCAAATTTCTAGCACCTTTCCAATTTTAATATGAGTCGAATACAGAACTTCAGTTTAACCCATCGTAGTCAACCTGTTAATTTGTAACTGTGTCTGTGACCTTCGTCTGTTTTGGTGAACTGCTCACTCTGGCCCCTGCCTACGATCTGTAGCCTACGTCATGAGTCCTCTTTTAAACACTCTCAAATTTTAACCTTTACGTGAATAAAGTGGGTCTTAAGAAAATAACTGTACGGAGATATAGGTAAACCTTAAAGTTAAAGGGCTGGAGCTAATGTTTAATTGGAGTTTATATTGAATAAAATCGTCATACCTTGCTTCTATTTCTCTCAATCTGTATAAAATGATTGTATGGGAATTATTTCTTATATAAGTCGATACTGTGTTTTTAATGCACTCAGTTTCAAATTGCATTTAAAATAATTCCCTCACTACCTTTTTTCAAATGTTGAGAGAAACAAGGTATGACGATTTTTTCAGACATGGTCAAAATCATTCCTTTGAACTGAAATGAAGATGCAGTTGCGAAATATCTGCTCTCATTACTCGACATTGCCTAATTTTTAAATCCAACTTTTAAAACGACGCGTATGTGATCTCTTGAATACATAAGACGAATTGTACACATTCGCACGGCAGCTAATGGAAAATTGCTAAGCCGGTCACTTTTATTTTTACTCTAAATGCTGCATTTTCTGTTTAACTATCAGTTTTCTGTGTTACTATAGATACTTCGTTGTATTGTCTTTTGAAGCTCATGCGCCAATGTCTGTAGATATTTCACTAATGAAAAGAAAATCAGTCATTCTACATGAAGGATTTCCTGAGACTTTGACTTGACCAGCAATCCGAGCTGGGCATGTTGTTTAAAATTGTTTTTTCCTTAAAAACATACAAAGATTCTACATCCCTATGGTCAAAAATCATGGAAAAGCTGTCACGTATTTTTAAATCATCATCACGAATAATTGCACTTCACTTCTCGGTATGGCTGCGTATTGCTGAACGAGGAGGATGAGCCAGCAAATTACCATTACGAAAACTCTTTCCGAGGTGCTCTTGCGTAAATATTGCGTGACGTTATTCCGATGTATGCCAATTTTAAACATGTTCAGCTCGGATCCTCTTCAGATAGTTAATGCATAGATGTCTCTTTTTATGTATCGCCTGGAATATATTATCGATCGTGCTTTTATGCTTGTGTTGAATTGATCACACTTTTGATGGAGGTGGTCTCCATTTTTTTCGATTTTTTTGTTTTCTTGAATATGATGACAAAGTTTATTAGCGTTTTCTTCGGTTTTAGAATTTTAGTTTTTTGTTTCTCATTCATGAAAATCTTTTTTTTGTCCACAATTATTAAGATAAGAAAGTTTCTTACTCATTAAGCAATTTCTCTATGCTTTTATATGAATGAGGTCATGAAGGAGGAGAGTGTGAGCTGACAAGTTATCTAATCTTTTTTGAGAGCTGATTATCAGATTGTATTTTGGTTCGAACTTCTCACCCGTAGGAGAACAGCTAATGTCAATGTCTCTGGAATGGATTGAGAGCAAAGCATAAAAATGTATTCCCAATTTCAAGTTCTTCTAAGTTGGCTTATAATACATGCAATAATAAAAACATGTATAAACAGTGACACATTGGTGTAAAACGCTTTTTACAGTCTACACTTCCGTTGACATGTAAGCTTCGGCTTCTGCGATATCAGGATATGATTTTAAAGTATACTGGGTTAAAGTGAATAATTATACATTCTAACGAAAAGGTCGACATGGCAGAAATTCGAATTTTTGCACATACAAATAAAAATGGTACCAAGTAATTACCTCAAAGATCGTGCTTTAAATCACACGTAAAACGTATGATACTGCCTACATGAATAATTTTGTCAGAAAAAGGAAAGAAAAGTCTATTTCCAGTCACGATAGAACATCAAATTAGTTATAAAATTAGTTGTTGAATCATTTTTAACCTAGAGGTCTTTAATTAATCTATTAGAGATATTATAATACATATGTACATAGTGGAATAAAGTTTTGAGGGGAAAGAAAAAAAGATTTACTCTATGTTGAAAACCTCATAAATGCCGCTCGCGAAAGAAAGAATGGTTCACGTTGAAAAGAACGCCCTGGGTATCATATGTAGTTGAGAACGCATTGTGTGGCCTTGATGCTTTCTTTGAGGCCGGCTAGAAAGCGAGGTTTGCGGATTTTATCGTTTACTAGTCCAACCTCTTCATTTGAAATAAGAAAGAAGACGAAATGAAGGAAAGGCCGTGAGAAATAAAAAAATTCAATCTCTCGAGAGTTGATGAGGCCGAGTGCACACGGCTCGTCAAAAATGTATAATAATGTTCGACAAATCACATGACACACGTTCCTATTTCCTAAGAATTCACGTGATATTCATTCCTACTCGAATCTGATGAATTCACACACTGAAATTGTGGAGATAGATGTGCTTTTGGCTTTATAGAAGGTTTAATGATGTTGCGCATTTATCTCATATAACGTTTACATTTGCACTTTGCATTTTGCATTTTTTTACTTCTGGCAATCATTCCAAATCTATACCTTGCTTTATATGTTGCATTTTTTGATGTACTGCTCTACGAATAGGAATTGTTAATCTATGATGCATTGTCGTTATTTACCCATATCGATCATACCTATTACGATACTTTTTGTCTCCCTCTGGGAACCCTTTCCATTTCTCCTTCGCTGTTCCTATCTTTTCTTAAGAGGCTAAAATTCCATCTGCGTGATCGGCCTCTTTTTATTTTTTGAAAAGACCCCAAATCCCGTGATTCCCTGCATGTAGGAACAGCAAGTAAGAAAGGAAGCTCATGAAACAAAATACAAATTAAAAAAGAAAGTTGACGGTGCTGAAAAAAGAGGACAGCAGTGAACCGGAAAAAGACAGTCCGTAACAAAGCAAACAACTATTCTAGGAACAAAATTCAGCCTACACAATCTTCAGTTCGGGACTTCACGTCTTTCCCCTAATGCGCGTTAGTTTCCATTAGACTAGATAAACTAATTCTTGCAGAGAAAAAAGTTGCATCTCTCTGAGAGGTTTAAAGTTTGAACTCTTCCGCCGACTTGGCTTCCCTACTATGTATAAAAGACAAGATAATCACGCGAGGCTCGTGAGTCCCACATGGCCCCACCACCAAGTCCACGCCACACCAGCCTGTGGAGCGCCTGCAGGAGACATGGCAGAAATTCGATTTTTTGTGTTTACATATCAAAATAGTTCCATCGACATTGACGGGCTGTCGACTGGTGAGAGTTTGAGGTCAATAGTTAGGATTAAGCTGGCGAAGATGACAACCTATTAGATGCCTCAGCTAGGCAGTCAGTCAAGACTCACAATTGAAAGTGAATGGCTAACAATTGACAGTGAATAGCTTACAATTGAGAGTCAAAATGTTGAGCTTTTTTTTCGAGGGAGCGCGAAGTTTTCACAGAATGGGGTAAATAGTTGGTGCTCGGCCTCACGGTAAGGAGTCAAGTTTGAGCTTAAGTAGAAAACAGCATGGGAGGGTTATCGATATTAAACACAGGGCATCACGCGCTGTCACATGCACTGCACTGTGGAACTTGTGACTGCGTTCGAGTCTGACAAAAGAAATTTGGCGAATACAGACTTCAAAGAAGAATTTAGCAAGCTAATTAACACTTCCCTAATATTAGAGCTTAGATCTCATAATCGAACAAAAGAAATTTATGCGGATAGCTTACAAGGTCCTAACCCATAAACAGAAGCACTGAACATATTTACTCAAAAGCTTGGAGAAACGCAATTCACATTTCACGCCAGCTCGAGAGGCCCACCGAACCACGACTCATGGAGTCAACAGAGTTTCGGCTCTATAAAAGTGCTAACTCTAGTAAATTAAACGGGTTTCCCTCTCACAATCTCTGAATCGCAATGCTCATTTCGAGCCCACAGCTATAAACAGCGTACATTTTTTCTCTCGAGTCAGTAATGCAGTAATTTTTAAAAATAAAACTACTTCCTATGGTGGTGAAAGACGGCAGCAATAAAAACGCTTGTCATGAAATCCCTCAAGTGCCCCATGCTAGGGTGAATTATACAGCAGATAAGGACATACGTTATTTTCTCGTCTTCCGTTTACGATTTCCACTGCACTAGAATTTCTAGATTCAGAATAACCGCCCGCGTTTAGGCGCATGCCGCAGGGAACGACTCAACACTTTGACTGCGACGTGAGCCACCGGTGGTACACGAAGGGAATTTCCACAAAGCTGCTGCCCGACCAGTAGTCAATGAGTTTATTTTCATAAATACCGAATCAAAACTAAATGAAAGCACGATCCAGCCAACGTTTGCTATTTCCAACATTGCTTACTACAATTCACTTTAAATTTGAGTTGAATGCTAAACTTGAGTTTTACTTGCCGCGGTCCAAGTGTTAAATAAGTTCCATGCGCATATGTGTACGAGGTAGGCACTCCAGGTTTCTGGTATTTATTTTTAGGGGTTCTAACATCGATGAAGCTATGCAGATCGAGTGCGGTTCCGCATAAAAAAATTCAAATTTTTATTGCAAAGTTAACGTAAAGCTAACGAAATTACAGTCAAGTTCCAAGCTTAATGTTGAGACTGAGTTTTGATTAGGTTTAGGTGAGGCAAAGTTGCGTATGGTTCTATCATATTTATCTCGAGCAAAAATTTGAACTGAATAAAAAAAATGCAGGAAGGAAGTCGTATTCTACACGTACGATAATGCGAAAGGTTTTCTTTCTTTGTTAAACTTCTTATTCCACTAACATGGAGTTCAACCGGTGGAAATGTTACGCTGGTTTATCAACACCGCATTTAGCGCTTGTTAATCAATCTTCTTTTGGTAGGGGCACAAAAAAGGCAGACATGTACAGCAATTATCTTGCTAGAACACAGGGCACATACAGTGACAGCGGGCACAGCAACAGCGACTGGGCGTATAGCGCTATTCTCAGCTTGGATCTAGAGAAATTTTTCCTAATTTTAATGGTCAGAGGCCGAGAATTTATCGGTCATTCCTGACGCTTACAGAACAACAAGCAATTTTTCCTGAAACAGATTGGAGGAGAATATTACACTCCTTACGTTAATGCAGGAAAATCATTTTCTTGCTTTAATGGATGAAGAAGTACTTCAAAATATAAAGTGCAACAAAACAGCTCGAGATATAATTTTGAAAATAACGCAAGAACAGTTTTAATAACGTACAATTTCTCACTAAACACGAGAAAATCAGATTGACGCTTGAGCATTAGCGCTCATTTTGAGAACGTTTGACTCCTTCAGTTTAAATAACATGGAAAGAAATCGATACTTTTGCATAACCTCAACAAGAACCACGATTCATGTCTTTTTTCAGGAATTTAGACAATTTAATAAGTGCAACACTACTGTAAAGCACTAGCTTATCTGATGAATTAATGAAACTTATTCATTTTTCTTTTT
>JACJUY010001094.1:136480-153511 GCA_014220935.1 Platorchestia sp. MABIK
AAAATGTGTAACAAGCTCGACAACACTGGGGTAATTGTCCTTATTTAAAAATAACCGACGGGATTATGATTGACGATACTTTAATTACAAGTTTTAAAATTTACCATTTCTCATATTGACAACTAGCATCGGTGGGTGAATTACGCGGTATGTTTCTTAGTCTTAATGTATTTGCAAGGGAAAAAGCTAGATTAAAATGTTATTGCAATGAAAAGGAATGCTTCAAGTTTCCATCATCAGTTGAATTATGAAGTCTAAATCGAATTTTGTTATCGTGAAGTCCAAATCGATGAAGTCTAAACCGCGAAGTCCAAATATGTGCGCAGGACTCCCAGCATGCCCGCCTCATTCGGCAGCTCTCGTGAAATGGAGTTGGTTTGCAATTTTCAGGCACACATCGAATTTCTGTGACCTTTGGAAATTCAAAACGTTCAATTTTCTTACTATGACTTTATGGTCTTGCAATCTTGCCCTTTGTCTGCACAAATAATAACAAAGCAGTGTTAGTTTAGAAGCGACTTGCCCTCAAAATGAGATCATAAGTTGATTCGTGGTGTCGAGTTCTTGCAGTACTTTTGGCACATCAGTTAAGGCGATAACCACGGGCGCAACTGTGGGCAACGCGATAAGTTGCTGCAAGATTATACTGAATAAGTTAGCTTTAGCCTCACTATCCGTTTCCGTAAACATATCGCATAATTCATGAGAGATAAGGAAAACGAAATTCTATTAAGCACACCCTATACCGAACTGGATAGTCATATTTTCACACCTAGCGTTTGCTATTTAGGTCGCTTCATAAAGAACATTCTAGGGCACAAGTAAAAAGTCTCGAAAAATTGTTGGTAAAGAAAGACTCAAAGAACACTGCATTAGTTGCTGCTAAGGTTACACTTATGAAATTCAGAAGCTGTTAGGTGTGGGGCACCAGCAGCCGAGAGACTTACGGAACATGTACATTAAGTTCTTAAAGTTAACCACTGATCTAGCACACAGTTATACGAGAGTATTGTTGGCACTGCAAGTTAACACCTTTGGTACATCATCGCTGTAACGTTATAACAAATTAAAACATCCACAGGCGTTTCACATCCACTTGGAAAGTGCAGCCATTATAAAGACACTGTTAGCACATTGTAGGAGACACGTCGCGCCAAAATAGTTAGTTAAATATCAGCTAGAGATGATTAGTGGCAAGATAAAAATAAAAAATACAAGGAGTAAGCGCCTCATGGAGTCGTATTCACTCAACGGCCTCCGATTGTTCATGATAGAAGTTGCAGCGCGCAAGGCTGCGCCAAACACTATGAACAAGCCAAATTTCTTAGAATTTTCTGGTATTCATGTCTGTGCTTAGCGTCAACCACCACCCCTCGTAATGTTAGAAGTTAGATGCATTTAAGGTTTTTTAATAGCGTCTGTAGTCGAGGTTTCCATCATTATAGAACGCAGTCATACAGGCAAATTTCAATTGAATGACAGTTTGTTATTGTTCATACTTCAAAACTTAGCCAAATAACCTAACATAGAATGGGGAAAATTTACAACACAAGAAAAATGTTTCAAAACAAATGACTCTAAAGTCAGTACTTGCCTTTGCCACCAATTTTCAACAGCGGTGCCTCAGAAATGGAGGTCCCGCACGAGAGGAGCCACCCATATTTACACAGAGTGCGCGCTATCCACTGGACGACAAGTGAGATTATGATTAAAAGTTAGTTTAAGCCTCCCTAACCGCTACAAAAAAAAGCATATCGAAGAGAGGAAGGAGGAAAGCAGAGGGAGGAAGGCAGAGGGAGGAAGGCAGAGGGAGGAAGGCAGAGGGAGGAAGGCAGAGGGAGGAAGGCAGAGGAAGGAAGGGGCATAGAAACAGTAAGTTGGGAAAGAAGCTCATGTAACAAGATAAAAGTTTAAGAAGAAAGTAGTAGGTGCTGAAAAACAGGACAGCAGTGAACCGAAAAAGGTGATATAAAAAAAATATTTTATTTCAACAAAGAGAACGCCTACCTAACTTTCAGCTCGGGCCCTCACACATTTCCCCCTGGGAGTGCTAATTCTCATAGATACAATAGTTGTTTCCCCTGAGAAGAGACAAGTGATATTTGGGTGAATGAGACAGCATTCACCAGACAATCTTCAAAATTTACACAAAATACACCCTCAGAAATATAAAAAAACAAGTCAAGAAGCACAGAGAATTGAGTAGTGGCCAATTTTTATCTCGCAAGTATACCAATATCTGTCAAATTGTCCAATGACAGACTATAGATTAGTTAGTTTAACCCTCCCTATCCGCAACAAAGGCGATCCAAAGAGAGGAAGGAAGAAGGCACCATTTAGTATGGAGTTAAGGGAACGCGGAATCTATGCAGAAAAGGCATAAAAACAGTAAGATAAGAAAGAAGTCCATGAAATAAGATCAAAGTTGAAGAAGAAAGTAGTAGGTGCTGAAAAAACAGGACAGCAGTGAACCGAAAAAAAAGATGGTTCTTAACATAACAAAAGCATTTTACTTCAACAAAAAGAAGGCCTACCTAACTCTCAGCTCGGGCCCTCACATTGTCCCCCTGGGAGCGCTAATTCCCATAGATACAATATTTTTTTCCCCATGAGGGGAATTGTCCAATGACAATTTTTCACGGAAGTTGAAAGCTAAACCATCACAGAATCGAAATCAAATTCAACAGAAGTTGTCGAAAGTACGAGAAATCACCAAGTTAAACCAGTTTAGGGAACTGTGCACGAGAAATAAAGAATAAAATGAACCAAGTCGATACATACAGAACTGAAGAGCAAATGAAAATGTTGATCCGTATAATCTAATCTTCATTATAAAAATTCAAGGGACTAAATCAATTCTGCACGAACCATCAGTTGATAACTCCCCAGCCAGACAGTGAACAACGAATACGCTATCTTCCTGAATGCACAAGGAGACCATAGCGTAAATTCTCATCAAAAGCTCACAAAACCAGCCCTGGATTGGGACTACACGGAATAGGATGAGACTTGCACTTACTTTAGATTTCGCACATGACCGACGTAACACCATCCAGAAAATCTGATAGCGAAAACAAGATTACCTTAGTCGGTAGTTTGGCGTAAAAATTGTGCTGATAAATTCAGAAGCCTAAATGCAACATGACATGCTAATTCTTTCATTTTACCTTACATTTGAACCGTAAACGCAACATTGTCATCGTGTCAAGTTTCTCCCCATGCAAAATACGTTTCAATTGAATTTTGGTTTAATGTTGACGAGCCTTCCCTTCCCCGCAGAATTAGGTCAAAAAAAATCAATTCAAAATTGATGGCCTCAAAGATAATGAAGAGAAACGCTCAGCAATCTACCAACTATGTCTTCTGTCATCCACATAATTTCAGCTTCAGCTGTCGAGCTCCCCTTGCCGCATAATATCACCCAGGTGAGCCACCTTCGAGCTGACCTAGTGATAGTGGTTGACTTCAAGACTATTGTACCCTGAAGGAGACCAAATCACAGAACCAGCCTCAGATGGACGTGGTTTCGGCTCCATCATACTCGGACAGGCGTAGAATTCAGCTCTATTGAGCCTATCTCTAAAATAATATACGAATGACCCTCAATTACCCTATTTGGCTCAGCGACCTAAGACAAGATTAAACAAGTTTTAAATCTTGGTCAGTCGTCCTGCATTTTAATTTTGCTCTGGCGAGGACCTCGCATACAGACTTATGCTGTGAATATAAAAACTTTACCAGAAATACTTCGGTCTATCACACTGGTTTGGACAAAAAGCTTATTGTAACACAACATAAAGCAAAAAAAGGAACCGATCACACAAATTATTCATCAACCAGTACAATGGTCGTGAATTTCGTTTAATCCTTTGCTCTCATTTGACCTCATGTTCATAACTATTCTAAATTTTGGCACAGTCAACCATATCCTGTTTCTACTTGAGAGCCTTTGCTTTGAACCAGGTTTTCACGATTTTTCAATTGCGAAACTGATTAAACTCAAATACATGGCTGTTTACATCAATGAACTACTAAAGAGTCATCCACGAAATCGTAAGTCCTATTCTACGAATATAATCCTCGTGGCCGATAATAAACTATCATAAACATTATTATTATTGTATTTGTGTAACCACCGTTACCACTAACAAGTGATCACCATCACAAACAGTGAGTAAAAGTTTCTGCGACACGTGACGACGATGTCTTTGTGCTACGCTAGTCACACGATCAACTCTGTCGATCAGACAAAAAAAAGCACCAAGTCCATTTCACAAATTGTTCAAAAGAGCTCTTTTTATGGAGTTGGAGATTTTTTATTACGCGAATAGCACCTCCTACCACCACAACAGAACAGCAACTGAAAGTTTAGAGGGTGTCTTGCATCGAAGGGAACCCAAATCTGTTAAAAAATAAAATTGAAATTTGGAGAGTTTGAGTTTTTCTTGTCTGATTGACAGACTGGCAGTCCGCTAAGTCAAGCGCTCAACAGCCAACACTAATCCGATCACTCCGAGACAGCTAATGCCCCACGTCTTCCCTCGAGAATCGAACATAAATCAACGAGTTACAAACGATCAACTACTTAGAACATAATAGATGAAAGTATCAATTTACCGCACAGCAGTAAAAAATAGCACAAGTTAGTAAACCTCTAACGCAATAACACGATATGTTCAGCCCCAAGTACCACAGTCACCGCCTAATTGTCAACAAGCGGATTCAGAAGAAAATGAGATAATTTTTATTTACGTTATTCTTTAATGGTAATCAACTGATTGCCATCTCCAATAATCAGGATCAACTAGGCATTTGAGAAAATTTATGGAACTGTATTGAACGGTCTGAAGATTAATTATTACTATTATTATTTTATAAGAAAGTTTTAGTCTCGGTTTACCACAACAAAGATGTTCAAAGAGAGAAAGGATGAAGGCACCATTTAGTATGGAGTTGAGGGAACGCGGAATCTATGCAGAAGGGGCATAGAAACAGTAAGTTGAGAAAGAAGTTCACTTCATGAAACAAGATAAAAGTTGTAGAAGAAAGTGGTAGGTGTTGAAAAACAGGACAGCAGGGAACCGAAAAAGGTGGTTCGTAACATAGCAAAAAATTTTTTAATTTCAACAAAAAGAAGGCTTACCTAACTCTCAGCTCGGGCCCTCTCTTAGTAAGGAGTTAATCACCACCTGTGAACATTTCGATCACTGTAATATTATGCAGAAAACCAACCGAGTGAATAAATACTGAAAATTCAATTTTACGAATAATTTACTGAGGCTTTTAGGGTTAACCTTTCAGAACTAATCAAAGAACCAAGGCATATGGGACACTGTCAAATCCAGGTAGCATCGAAGTCGTAACTGTTACCAGATGCAAAGTTAGGGAAATTGATACTTAAACTCAAAGAAATAAGTAACTCCGCCTCCCCTCAGGGCTACAACCAAACCACAACAAATAAGCAAGAGCACGGGATTTGAGAGATATTATTAGATTAGTTAGTTTCAGCCTCTCTATCCGCAACAATCGCGATCCAAATTTGAGAGATGTCTGATCTCCTGCGTAAGTCTGAGGAAGCCCTTGCTTGCGCTACGCTGCACGCTGAGTAAGTTCTCTCCGATGAATGTATGAACTGCGAATTGCGATAATTACGGAAGTATTACTTTAGTAAGCTAGACGCGGGCGTACATAACATTTCTATGTTCGAGTCAGCTATTGGGTCGCCAAACGACCAAGAGTGTTGGCACAAACTACAGGTGAACTAATACAAACCACTGTATACACTACACTAGCACAACCCATCAAAATAGATATTGGTAGAGAAGTAGAAAAATCATTCTAGATAGCACACTAATAATATACTAAGTAAAGTACCCTAATTCACAACATTCCAAAATAAACCTAGTTCAGCCGCAGGTCATCCAACGGCTATTAATAGCTTCTGTACATTAAAGCCCTGGCAAATTAGCAAATACGATACTACCTAGGGACCTATTTATCGTGTAGCCACGACGAAGCGCATGCCATTACATCTCTTCATATACACATAAATTGCGCGTTAAACTAGACATATTGGCTGCAGTTTACAGTATTCCTCAAAAAATAGAGCCGCCAGGGTCAAAACAAGGACGTCACGCGCGTGAAAAGGAAAATCTAGCAGCCCGGTCAAGCAGCGAAAGCTTAGGAGCGTTTATGAAAAACATTTTCTAAACTACCTTTTCTTAAAATCAAATTTTCTCTGAAGGCTTTGAAAACGAGCGTTGAAAATAACTCAAATGGCGTACGCTTTTCCATTAATGGAATTCCCAAAAACAATTCAGAGTCACAACAATAGTCCATGATAACATGCTTCAGTTTTCCTCCATCTACTGATAAGACTATTAGCAGAAATGATAGTGCAGTTTGTATGCAGCCATGTCGCCCTACTCAAATAAAGCTACCTACCAAAAAGTGAAGTCACATAAAAATATTTTGGCACTTAGACAATAAACGATATAATGTGATGCTTGCGTGCAAACATAGCACAGCTTTTAGATTTTGAGAACTACTGCACAGTCGCACTTAATCACTGAGTACGTTTATGCAAGACAAAGAAATTATTCGTTATCGGAAATGACGCTTGGACCAATGAAGATCGGTTCGGACTGTCTACACTGTGAGAGAAAGATAAAACTCGGCTCCATTAACACCAAACAAGCAGCACACAACTCGTCCTTGACAGCTGCAGTCTGGTAACCCACACAGACAACCTGTAGCACGTTGTTCAATTTGTGTCAGGCAATGAAATGTCAAACAAGTGAGATTATTTGCGTAGTGGACAATCGCAAACTTGAGCAAATGTTCATTTTTAAACGAAATTAACATATCTAATCGACGCTTACATTAACAAATAAAACGGAGCAAAACACTGAAAAAGTTACTTAAAAACAGAAGTTCTACAAAATAGTTTCTTTCATTATGCATGAAACTGACGTGAAAGATTGTGCAATGCAATAACAGTATGCGTTTTCGTTACGGTATTCTATATACTTCCAAGCATGAAGACGTTAATAATAATTAGTGATTGGTAGCATAGGCGAATCCAAAGGGAAATGGTTTGATGAGTCGGAAAATTTGGCACAGCGACAAAAAATGAGCTTGTTTTTAAAGGTGGCAAACGTCACATTAAGAACACAAAAGCGTATTCTGCCTTCGAATTCCTGCTAAGTTTCTGGTATTAAAAAAAGCTGCAGCTGATGTATGCACAAATTATTGAAGGAACGTTTGAGATGTATTCGCAGCAATTTGGGTACCGCCTGACTTTACTGCGCAGTTGTGTGGTTGCTCGGGGTTGCAGAAGTGAACATCAGACCCATTTGACGAAGCCTACCGTGAAGAAGTACGGTATACATCTTACGCATCGCCAACTCCAAAAATAATGCAACAGACAAAGGGATTCCTCAAAGTTGACAACAATCTGTGACTGGGTTACCATTCCACTATAGGATCAGTACGCAGCCTGTCGTAGAAACACTGAAATCCGCGAAGGTGCTCTCGTTCAGAACAGATGAACGCAGCCAAGAAAAACTATGGGCTTACACACAGTAGCGGCCACGATGAAGTGTCAGTTACACATTAGAAAAAGCAGAACGGAAAAGACTAATTTAATTAAACCCTAGCATGCGCTTTCACAGACACATAAACAAGGGACGTCTGGTATTTTCAAGAACACCAATATCCAAACTGATTCCGTCAGCACACCCACAGGATGTGTTACAAAATTTTACCATCCACCCCTGTATGATACGGAGAAAACTCTCCTTGAACCCACAGTCACGTAGCACACCAGCATTGGGTTGGATCCAACTGTCGTCCCTTCATTTCCATCCCTTGAATAACTATTTTGATGAATATTTCACAGTAACATTCATTACACTATCGTTACATCATGACTCCATCTAGTTTCTAGAGATTTGGACATAACGTAGTCGGAAGTTTGAAGAGAGCTGCAGATGCAGAGCAGTAACGGTTGGTTCTCACGTCCTACACAGACCGGAACTTTAGGGTACAGAAAAGAGCGATCGCACATAACAGCCACCGACGAGCTGCTACAATCTAGGTAAAAAATTATCAAGATAATCGGGACCTTGGCAAGAATGGAGAGGGGACACTGTGAGTATAAAGTAGCGTGAGGAAAATTAATAAATTCAGCTTACGTTAGTACACATTATAGTTAAAACATCTAAGACAAAGCTTATATAGACAGCCGTTATGAACAATGTACACGAATTTATCGTTCTCTAACAGTCCAGTAATCTTTAAAGTCAGTTTATTTCCCAGTAGATCTGAAATTAACTTCAACATTGTAACAAAAACAAATTGTCAACTTGTGACAAGCTTCGAGCTAAAATCGTCCCCGAAGAAACTCAAGATACTTTTCAGTATGGCTACTTATGGCAATTTTGTTATAGTATCAGTTTTTAGAACACGATATTCCACTCAGAGTACTAACATTTGCTATGGTTTCTAACGTGCAGAAGAAAAACAGCACGCTTATGAAAACAAATTTTGTCAAATTTTGAAGTTTTAACCCTGTCTACAATTAATGAATACACTCTCTTTGCAAAGCAAAGATCAATCAACTTCACCTAGCGAAATTTATGACGTAAAATTTTCAATGCAAAACATTTGTGTCAATTGAAAAAAATTCCTGGCAAAAACTGAACTACTCAACAAAAACGTTATTGAAGAAACGCCGGAGAGAAGTTACACCATAGAGCCACATCTTTCATCTTTCACAGAAGGGGAGATTAAAACGATTCCCTTACTAAACTGAAGCTACAAAGCCTTCACACAACAGGCATGGCTTGTTTTGCTACGTACACAAAACGATATTTCTAACGTCGGGTGATGGGCATCACAAACCTTCAGCAGGAGCAAAGGACCTGACCATCAAGAAGTAGCAAAACTCCACATTTCATGGCACTACATCTATAAGTAGGACTAACATGGAAATTGTATCTTTAAATTATGCAAAATGAGATTCCGTTTCACAGTCGAGATTCTGCTGCCAACAAAAAAGGAAATTTTCAGGAGAAGATGAGCCCAGGGCGTTTTCAAATATGCTGATACAATCTTAAACAGAACATTGTCTCAAAATAAATGTGAAGCTCGCGCTACAGATCACATACAACAAAATATGTCACACACGAGATTCACAGAAATAATTCAATACATGAATGTAAAACAAGGACCAGACTCGAGTACCAGGAACGCTGCGCATAGAGTGAGTTTTGTATTTTGGTGTAGTTATTTTGAGAGACCTAGAAATTAAAGCATAAGTGTGAATTAATCAGTCCATGCAAGCTGAACTACGAACAGTAAAAACTGCTCAAGCATCTCAATCCTTTTCACTTCCACATAAAATTTGAACTTTACCAAATTATCTTTTGCATATTCATACGAGGCAACCAAACCTGAATAGTTAGACCCAAGAAGACGTAAGAAACGAGTCGTGGTAACCTATCCAGAGCCAGAGTTCGAAAACCGCGAAGTAGCAGAAGACTTCTACAAGAAGACTTTTGTTTGGTACCATTTGAGAAAGCCGCCTAAAAATGCTCACGAGACAAAACCTCAAATCTTGCTTTCCGAAGTTCGGAAGCTCACAAAGCACCGCATCAAAACAATATTTCAGTTGCCTTAAACTATATTTTCATTCCAATCCATTTATACAAACATCTCAAAGAATAAGCCACCACATATACCGAGATAGCAACAAAACTTATTACCAACACTAACTCCTTATATCTATGAAAAACTGAGAATCGATAAAATGTACGTATACTATTCTAAACAATGAAGACCAGTTTTTCACAACGCTAATCGAAATGAGTATCTGGTTTTGCCTTTAAAACTTCCATTCAAAGGCAGATAATAAGCAATAATTCTTTCAGCGCTGCTTAGGTGGCCATCTAGGTTGCAGTTCCAATCGAATTAAACACACGACCCGGAAGCATCAGCACTGCAAAACTGGGGTTCAAACTGTAACTGCTGCTGCTGGTGTTGTCTTATGAATTGTTGATGACGCAACTGCTGTTGATAATTCCTATCTGAAGGGGATGGAGCTGTCTTTTTGTCAGCGGCCCCATTGGCATGAAATCCTCCGTCCCTACTTCTGTCAGCAGACAATGCAGGGACGTTGCTTTGCTCCGGCGCATGAAACCCTTCAAGTTCTGGATCGGGTTCGGAGCACACAAGAGTAGAAACGGAGTTGGCAGGCGTGAGGTGAGGGGACGAGTTCTGTTTAGCGACGGCATGCTTCTTGAGGCACGACCGCGACTGGTTGTTGGGTCTGTTGTTCAGTGAACTCCTAGGCTTTCGCCCGGTGCCAGTATTTCGCCGCGGCCGCGACCCAACACTCGCTGATCTACATACGCAAACGACGTCGCCACTCCCGCTTACCTGAGACTCGGTGGACTCTTTACGCACCACCAGCTGTGCACAACTTCCATTCTTCTGCTGACGAGAATTGCGGTTCTGCTGCAGGCTCACAATTAGACCGCGGGAATGTTGCTGTCCTGGCTGTTTCTGGGCGCAGTTGGGCGAGTGTTTTGGACAGTCTTGGACTACGACGGATTTCTCACCCCCCAAATTGCTGGAGTTGCAGCAGCCTTTACCGCCGTAAGTCTCAGGCACGTAGGGAAGAGAAAACGGGCTACTCAAAGTTGGGCTCGTCAATGGTTCCAATTCATGTGTATTATTTTGGCAGCCGATGTAGGGTGTCTCGAAGTCATGGGTGGTGTGGGCCGAAGAGTAAGGAGCTGAAGGACAAACGCTTGAGGTTGAGAGAGTAGACTCACTGACACAAGCTTGTTGGTAAATGTTCTTATCGTGCTGCTCGTCTCTGCATGAACAAAACTGGCTACAATCACTCGGCGAGACGATCTGACCACAGTGTCTCTCGGGCCCTACGAGGCTCATGAGCGGCAAGAAAAAGAAAGTCGAGTAGATGTACGAAACAAGGGAGATAATTATCAAGAAAGTAGCGATGTGAATGTAAGCGAGCACAGTGGCAGAGAGCATAGCAACGGCGGCGACTAGCGTGGTGAGAGTGGTCATGAGAACTGGGCTGCCCAGACGAGTCAGTGCCCAAACGACAGCTGCCTTGCGCTTGTTGGGCGGCGCTTTGGTGTAGGCGACAGCGTAGTGCAGCGTCAGGTCCACCGCCAGGCCGATCGCAGCGGTGACCACGATGCTCTCGAGAACGTTGAGACGCCAGCCCAAGACGACGAGCGCCGCGAGCGACACGAGCATGACTGAAGCCACGCTCACCACGGCCACAAGACTCACAAGCACGTTGAGCGTAGTGAGAAGCAGCACCACAAGGCTCACCACCACTGCCACCAGCACTGCAAGCTTGGTACCCTCCAGAAGAGATCGCTGCACTTCGTAGAATTCCAAGTACGAAGTGAACCAGCCACCCTGGAGGCCTGGGGGAGCATCCTGGAGCTGTCTTGAAGTCCACTCCTCCACCTGAAGCCATGAAACGCAGTTAGTGAGTCACGTTGAAGAATAAGGGGTAATGGAAGCGAAAAAATCTTAAACAATGTCGGGAAAAGAGACAAGAATTGGTCAGAAAAGAGGAAATATACCGTATTCTGCTAAAAAAAAAATTGCACGCACGATGCAACACAACAATGAAAATAAAAAGAAATCAGTACCTATAATTGGTCCGCCACATTAAATTATTATTACTAACAAATGAGACAATCCTAACGCGAAACAGCCACAACAGACTTCAACAGCAAGGAGCAGCTAATTTTTGCCTTCCTGACAAGCAATGAGGGCTCCTATTGAGGTGCGCTTCCCAAGCTTCACTGACAAGGAAAGCCTCGTACAGCTGTCTCCTGTTCCTGCCTCCAAACAAAGATATTGATGAATCATTGTGTGAACGTCAGGGTCATTCAGTAGTAGTAGTATTGAAGGTTTGCTAGCGCTTCAGTTACTCAAACTATATCGCACCGAAGGTCACATAATTTAATTGGTTTCAGGCGTTTCCGATTTACCGCGTAAGATGAACATCGACATTACATGAACATCAAAAATTTTATGATCATGATTCAATTACATCTCAAGATTAAAATTGTCTCCCCATTGAAATTTTGTACATACTACAGTTCATTCGAACACACTGGGCAGACAAACCCCGTAGGGTCATTCACCAAAGTCCAATCAGGTAAACTAAAACTAGTGTATTGCCCAAGTCCAATGTTCGTCTCTGTGTAACTTGACTGTTGGCACTATGAGGTAGCGTTGATGCTGAGCCTCCAGGATGATCCAATGGGTGGGTAGTCGCGTCCCAGCAGTCGCGCTGATTAATTGCGTCAGTACCAGTCCATCTCGAAGTCTATTATCGCTGTCTAAAAGTTGTACAGATATTTACAAATGTTAGGGATGCTACACCGAGCAATGTTCCTAATTATTTTCTTAACCCGTTTTTAACGATTGTAGAATTAAGAGAGGTGTTTTCACACATCCTCCGCATCATACTTATAATAAATTTTCAATCGCGAAACTTTCAATGACACCGTGAAAAACTCAGAAAAATGAACAATTTAATGGTAGTTGCCGTGGTCACAGGCTTGTAAAGCTTGGCCACCAGACAGGGGGGCAAGTCAAGGGCTCGGTGACAACTGTGATTTGTGAAGACAACCGTACATCCCAAAGTAGTGCCACGTCCCTAAAAACAAACTCTGGACGATCCCATCCACCGTGCTTCTCCTCTTGGTATTTCACAAAAATTAAAATGAATACCCAGTGTTTATAAAGTAATACAATGGGAAGTCAACCCAAAGCAGTCATACCAAAAATGTAACACTAATAAAAATCCAAAATGAGAAAATAGAAGCAACCACAAGAGATTAGATTAGATTGATGTTAGTTTAAGACTCCCTAACAGCAACAAAGGCGTTCCAAAGAGAGGAAGGCACTATTTAAAATGAACTTAAGGGAATGCTGAATCTATGCACAAAGTGCATAGAAACAGTAAATTGAAAAAAGTTCAAGAAACAAGATGGAAGTTGAGGAAGAAAGTAGTAGGTGCTGTAAAACAGGACAGCAGTGAAACGAGGAGAAGTGGTCCATAACAACACAAAAAACATACCCTATATCAACAAAAAGAGGGCCTACCTAACCTTAAGCTTGGGTTGACCTCCCATATTCCCCTCGGAAGAGCTAATTCCCATAGATACAATAGTTGTATCCCCCTGAGGAGGAAACAACCACAAAACCTGCCAAGTAAAAGAACTATTCCATTATAATCTGGAAAACAACCACTCACCCTAGTAAAAAACTGATGCATTTGGTCAAAGGATAAAGACCAGATCACATTGCTGTCATATTCGACAACAAGAGCAGCCACCTTGCCACTCGTTTTGTTGAACTTAGGCCCAGCAACTCCAGGGACAAAATAGAGTCGCGGTGTCTGGTAGAGCACCTCAACCGCCTCTGTGATGCACTTGTCGAACACCCATCGAGGGTAGGGAAATGGCATCACTTCACAACACGGGTAGCGATTCTTGGAGATATCAGCGCACCTGCGCTCTTCCATCCACGACTTGAAGGTCTCAATGAAGCAGTTGGGCAGGAGAGGACCCATGGTGGACATGTAGAAGCTCTGCTTGCGTAAGTCGCGGCAGAACTGGAGGAGCCAGTTTTGTGACGCTGGAGCTGACATGTCGAAAGTGGGGTCCAACTCCAGTGTGGACTCCGATGCAGGATTCAAATGGTCGCCGTTATCCTCAGGTTTGATGCCCCAAACCACTCTTATGGGCAGGCGGTTCACTACATCACTGCGTAAGTTCCTCTCAAACCAGAAGTTGTACTTGTGCTCTAAGTCGTACCGCTCAAAGTAATGGTCTCTGTTGAACAGTTGGAAATCTGCAGAGTCGGGAAGTCGTAGGCGGGGGTAATACAAGACTAGAACTCCTGCATATACAGCAAAGCCCAGCAACAAGATGACTAACAACGCTCTTGGTTTGATGACAATCCATGGTAAAAACCTCTCAAACATTGCCAAAGAGAGTCCGCTCATCCAACTTGAGAGGCGAGACAGCGCAACGCCAACAGAATTGGCCTTAGGAATATCATCCGACTCGGCAGACACCTTGATGATGTGGGGTGACCGTGGGGGCGACTGGGATGTGGAGTGGGAAGACGAGTTGTGAGAGAAGCTCGGCGTTCTGGGAGAGGCATTAGATGACTGAAAGTTTGGAGATCGAGGGGGAGACGCGATTGGGGATCTGTGGGAATGATGGAGCTGATGATGGGGAGTATCCAGAGATGCAGGGTTTGCAGAGGCTGAGCACGTGAGAATAGGGTGGGGAAGACTGGCAGGGAGATGGGGTTGTTGAGGCTTGGTGAACGTGGGGTTGTGATGGTGGACCGTGACGGTCTGCGTGTCGAAGCCCTCCGGTGCGGCAGGCAGCAGAGAGCAGCACCAGCAGCAGCGCCACCGCTCAGAGATCACCAGGCACGCCGGCACCCACGTCAACATGAGGAGCAGGTTTGCCATCACCACCGTGCCAGCAAACAGGCTGAAAGCAATCCCATAAGTAGCTGAATAAAATTACTAGGATGGAAATAATTTTACAATCTTTAAATCTCCGTGCAGGGAAGCACACCACAGAAGGGTACTATCCCAAAGAATAGCCTAATTATGAATGTTAAATATATGTACAAACCTGGTATTGCCGAGAGATTTATGCATGAAATACCATGATACAACTTAGCAAAACTCAGGCCATTTTTTGATCACTACACACCTGAAGCATTTGATGGCAGTGATGGCGGACGTGGTGGAGGCAAGGAACGCAGCAGCGGTGGTGAGAGACGTCACCACCACGGACGAGGCTGCGTGGTTCATCACTTCTCCCACAAATTTGACAGGCACTTTGTAGCAGGACCGACCGTGGCCACCACCTCCGCTGTCGCGCGCTACGCTGCGCCACACGCGACAGAACACGAAAGTGTCGTCTGCACCTAGCGCTGAACCGCAAGCAAACCACAATGAATTAAAATGTTCCTTTTTACTGTACGTTGTTCTGCATGGTTAGCAACGTCATCATTAATTGTACGTATTGAAAGCTGACTTCTATAAACGTATACTGAGAGTCTCCAAAATGAGAAACCTGCTTTTTTACAATAGTATTAAATAAGTTAATCCTATTAAATTAGTTAATTAGTAAGTTACAATAGGAATAAATTTACTAACAAGTTTTCTGAAAGAAGAACTTAAAAAAATGCGTAAAATCCTCATTTTTCTATGACTAGGAATCACTGAGTGAAACAAAAAGCGTTGATTATACAAAAAAAAATCAGGGGAATAAGTTTATAACAGAATGGCACAACATGACTAGTGATGTACCGATGTATCGGTATCGGCAAGTATCGGTCATTTTACTGGTATCGGTATCGACAAAATCCGGCCGATACTTTACCGATACTTTCCCATAATACGAATTTTATCATAAAAATGAAAGTCATAAATCATGAAAGTAAAAGTATAATCAAATAAAGAGCATATTCATACCTAGTAAAATAGTTAGTTAACTGTTGAATTACAGCGTTTAATCAGGCCCCTTTAACTGAATTTATAACTTTGAATTCCCGATGAGTCATGTACGGTCAGTAAGCGAGAGCTATGTTCCATGAATAGTTAAACACGGTAGCGACATAAAATTATTGTACTTTTACAACTAAAACCTCTATAGTCTGACCCAATTTCCATTTCTCAAAGTGTATAACAGGCTAACAAAATCATACCAATTAAATAAAGTTGAAGGTGCGTTTTAAAGTTTTTGTTAATTGAATAAAGAAGAAGCTGAAAATTCTATTTTAATTTAGCTTGTAAATCGTAAAATATTACGAAGCTGATAATTTTATTTTAATTTAGCATGTAAATCGCCGTACATTACGAATCTTGCATTTTTCTTCTATTTTAAGATGTTTGAAAAATTCAAGAACAATTTTATAGTTGGTTGTGTGTTTGTGGATCTTTTCGGTTTCGGGGCCTATCGAATTTTAATGTTTCCTTTTCGCCAAAATATGTATTTTGGTGCGAAAAATACGAAAATAATAATCATTTTGTGTACAAATTATTCGTTAAGTGTTCCTAACCTAACCAAGGGTATAATTTCAAACACCTCACAGTTAATCATAGGGAAAACTTCGTGGACCCTGCAACATTTGCACACACTCAAATGATTGAGAGTGTATGGCATAGTCTAAAAATGAAAAAACGTCAGGGAGGCGCTCACCGACAAATGATAGATTCCTGTCTGTGAGAGTTTGCGTGGCAAAAACGTACCGAGAAACGGCAGTTTTTTCATAAAACATTAATGGATTTGAGCTTAATAAATAATTTATCCACAAAATGGTTATCATTTTAGGGTTTTTCACACCAAATACATACTTTGGCGAAAAAAACATAAAAATTTGATAGGCCCCCAAACCGAAAAGAGCCGTGTTTGCATCTGCACATTGTGTGTTGGTACATACGTTTACTGCTTGCGTTCACGCTGCTATTTATGAGACAAAATGCTACATTACATTAATAATTTACGCCTGTAAATGGGCAAAAATTTCATTAACAATTAAATTTAGTCGGATAATAACCTCAGTTGGTAAATAAAGATTGCTAAACAGTGAATACTGATTTGCTCATACATGCTAATTATGGTATCACAGGACAATAGAGCGGAAAGATGACGCAACCGAAAAACTTTGTGAGGGAAACAAATCAAACTATGACACTGGACTGCAGTGTTGCCAACTTAGCATTAAAGTACCTATCTATCACCTAGCAGGAAAAATAGCATTAAAATGCAAAATGTAGCATTTTACAGCGCGATTTTACCATAATAATAAATTGAGTCATTTTGAATTGCTTTCTAGCATCTATTCGTTGACTCATGGTTACTCAACGACTCGTTGAAGTTTCGTCCAAACCTAGTCGAAATTTCGTCCAAGCCTAGTTGAAGATTCGTCCAAACC
>JACJUY010001094.1:153616-164000 GCA_014220935.1 Platorchestia sp. MABIK
AACCTAGTCGAAGATTCGTCCAAACCTAGTCGAAGATTCGTCCAAACCTAGTCGAAGATTCATCCAAACCTAGTTGAAGTTTCGTCCAAACCTAGTTGAAGTTTCGTTCAAACCTAGTTCGATTGTTTTGGTCCCCTTTTGGAACCAGTTGCTATTAGAGCTAGTCTACATTACGTTGCAATACGATTAGAAACACTTATCTATCGAATGGATTTCATTTCGTTTTTTTTTAACAATTTAGTTAACAGAGCAAGAGCAGTTTTATTATTCATAATCAAAAACTTATTTGTCAATATTGTTATTTTATTAGATATATTATTGAATATTTTTATTATAGCACCCATGTAGGGCTTATAATGGTCTTATTTTAATATAATTGTAAAAGTATCGGTATCGGTAGTAGTATCGGTCAAAGTGTCGGTATTTTCAAGTATCGGAGTATCGGTATCGGCCAAAAAAATGGTATCGGTACATCACTAAACATGACAACGTCGAGAGCAGCTCACCAACAGCAATGATGCAGGAGAGCACGTTCATGTACGGGAAGAAGGAGATCCTGAAGACGAAGGTGTAGAGGAAGTATGCGATGATGAGGGACGAGGCGACCGTGGCGATGGTGACCAGCGTCATGATGACGGACGAGGTGTAGACGAACACGAGCAGCAGCACAGCGGCGCCCGCCACGATCACGAGCACAGCGTCGCGCAGCAGCAGCTTGTCAAACAGTGCGTTCTTCACGCCTGCCGCACCACAGTGCATTAGCGGTATAATGAACACTTAAAGACATATGTTGATGTATGAAGCCAACAGATTTTGACGTTAGAACAGCGCGCGAGTAGTAGATGCTGAAAAACAGGACAGCACTGAACTGAAAAAAGACAATCTAATCCTAACAAAACGATAAACCTATACTATACTTTACAAAAGGGAGTCCTACCTAACCTTTAGCTCGGACCTCGCATGTTCCCACTGAGAGCTCAAATTCTCATAGATACAATAGTTGCATACCTCTTTGGGTGATCGTTAGGGAAATTTGTTATAGTACATGAGTTGTATATTGCACATAAAATTGCAGTGAATAAACTGGTGATGTTAGGAACTCAGTGGAATTGCATTAGTTTGTAGAACAGATGATATATTAGTTTTTTATTTAATATAAGCAGCTATTATATGACATGCAGCAAATAAAGGTCATAACACATCTAGCACACGATGAGAAAAAAAGCAAATCATCAACGAGCAGGCGCAGCGTCATTAAATTTGCAGTGTAATTTTTACATGAATTGTTGCGGTCAGATATCACACAGCATGCCCTTTAAATGTGAGGCAGACCATGGCTCTTACACTTCAAGAACACACAAGCAACGATCATAATTTACCATTTATTTTGAGTGAGCAATCTGTCGATTGTATAGAAAATTTGAAAACTTGACTAATGCCTGTAGATTCGAAACTCATTTCGAAGGTAGTTTTCCGTGAGCACCAAGGTAAGTATTTGCATGAGCATCAAAATAAAGATTATGAAGGTTTCTTCAAATGATCAACAATATAATGTGTGCAAACATACGTCCTCATTATCATAAGGTAGACTGATTTAAACCTTAGTATCTGAATCAACAGCAAAAGAAAAATATCCTCAAAAATGTATATGTCGGCATTTTTCAAGGTAGCATCAAAGATTGGAGTCTGGATGAGCAACAATAAAGAATTGCTTCAAGCATGAGTGCAGGTTGGTCACAGTCATGACCTTAGATTTAGAATAGCATATTTTATGCTTCCAGCACAAATTATGCAACCATATATGAAGTTATGTATTATTCAAAAATATTCATAACTAGTTCCAGTAGAACATGATGTATTCAGGGAAGGGTAAATCCCAAATCGACCACCCATGACCCACTTTTCAATCAATAGACAAAAGAAATAAGACAAAACAATAATATGGAAAGTCACTCAGTATTTAACAGTGGCGTCATGTCTCGCTAATGACTTTTCAGTTTTTGGAATGTTTGAAATAGGATTTTTAAACATTTTGCTACTTTGGTTTGATCATTTTTTTGAATTAACATTTTCAGTTCCAACTTAGATCTAAGGATCTTTGAAAATATTGAAATGACAGAGACATTGCATCCTTACCCAACTCCATGGAGATGCCACAAACGGTACATCCTTACCCAACTCCATGGAAATGACGAAGACGTTGCATCCTTACCCAACTCCATGGAAATGCCACAAACGGTACATCCTTACCCAACTCCATGGAAATGACAGAGACGTTGCCCTCCACCAGAGACATGGCAGCCAGCTCCTCATAAAAGGGCAGAGTGGCAGAGCTCCGCGCCACGGGCAGAAAAAGCGCGCTGGTGCGTAGGGAGGACCAGTCCTGGCCAGGGGCCACATCCTCCTGTCAACACATCAACCACAACGAATTGTTTGGTACTCTTTAAACATCTCTATTTGCTATTTTTAAATTTACTTGCACAAGACAATGCATGGGTTGGTAGTGTGAAGCCTATTTGTGATGTGATTTATGCGCTGTACAGAGTAGACAGCGCATTGAGTGATTGCATGCAAGATGTACAAAATGTTTTTAATAAAGAAAATGCTCTGAAGGTGAAAGGGCATATAAGTCTTTCTTGGTAAAAATGAGGGTAAAAAATTTCTGGAACATGGCCTAAGTCTGAGAAGATACTTATCTTCGAAAATGATGGAAAGCTTAAATGGAATAAATGGGTGCTATTTGAAAGACAAAGACAGAATGGGAAGTCACAAGGGTTGAATTAATAGAAAATAATGATGGCTAGGGCTGACAGTGAGTTCTATATTCTGCTAAGTGACAAAGTAACGTGATAGATAGAAATAAGATAAAACAGACCAACGTTCAAGAGAAAAAAAAATGAGCCTGTGTATCAGGCGTCTAGAGGTATAAAAAAGTGTGTCAGAATGCTTTATACGAAAAAAAATATATGTTTTGGAGCGCCATATATTCTGAGGAGAATAAACTTACGTGAAGAACACACACGGTAAATTGCAGTTGCTTAAGACCTTCACCACTCACAATTTGCATCAGTCTAACCAATACACAAGAATACTTAGCAAAAACCTAAAACCAAATCATTCTTGACCCAGGCTGAAACCACAAGCATATTACACACAGCACTGAAAGAATTAGCCGACCTCGTGCATCACAGCCAATACCAAAACAATTTAATACCGAGGGAAAAACCTACAACCCAATCATTCTTGATACAGGCTGAAACCACCATCATATTGCACAGCACTGAAAGAATTAGCTGACCTCGTGCATCATGAAGTGGACATCAGCGAGGTAGTGAAGGATGGTGTAAACGGCATCGTGCTTCATACAAGCAGGAGGCAGGCGCGAGCACTGCGACCCACAGCCACCCTCGATGCTCTGGTCGAAGTGCCGACCGCACGTGGCCAGCAGCTGCCGCACAGATGTCACGTCCGCCTCCGTGATGTCGCTGCACTGCGCCTTGTTGGTCAGCAGCGCTATGTAGTTCGGGATGCTCCACGAGGGGCAGCACTCGTCCGGGGATGATCTTTGACATATTCCATCAAAAGAAGGAGCTTCTCGTATCCTGCGGTCCAGTTCACAGATGGACTGTAGGTGGTCGAAGCTCAAAAGGGAATACGATGTGATGTCAGGAGCTTCTGTAGAAACATTGCTCAGTTCTGATTCTGGTCTTGAAAAAACTGAAGATGCAAAACTAAAAGGCGAAAAAATTTCTGCAGAAGAAGAGTATGGATTTGGGCATTTGGTTGCCCCATTGCTGACACTGAGCACAAGGTGACCGTAGTCAGGCACCAGGGAGTTGCAGAAAAAACCGTCAGGCGCTAGGTGGTTGTGGTCGTGATGAGAATGTTCTTTATCGTAGTCTCTCTCGTAGTCGTAATCTTCATAGTCGTAATAATCGTAATTTTCGAGTGGTTCATGGTCGGTTAAGTAGTCCTTGTTGTCTTGACTGTGTCTGAGATCGTGCTCCAGTCCAATGACTCGAAGCTTCTCTATAGGAGATCTCTGTTTGTCTTCATCACCTTCCGTGATGCCGAGCACACCCTCTACACTGCGCGACCTGTTGCCATATTCATCATCAGAGATGTTAGCAACACTGCCATTTTGACTGAGATCAACAGAACTGAGCACATCCCCAGGAGTCGAGAGGGCAGGATGTAGGTGCAGCTCGTGCAGCCGCTGCAGGTCATCACTCGAGCAGTTGGACTGCACTGACACGTCACCACCTACAGCTTCCACACATACCTGAAAGTTTTCCAAAAATGAAAGGCTAACGTGAATGATTGGCTCCAAGGAAATCATATGTTTAGCATTTTGTATTCAACATCTGGTGATTGATAAAAACAATTTAGATGCGCTTTCTAACAATTTAGATGCGCTTTGCTTTCTTTCTAACGCTAGCCAAGCAAAACGGCCAAATAAAGCAGTAGTAGTTCATTGCTTGGGTGAGTATGTTAACCCATAACACCAGCTGATTTCCAGTTGAATGACTCCATTGCAAGATTTCTCAGACGAATGATACCATTGCAAAGGGTTGCACTAAATAACGAATGCTCTACCATGAAACTTATTTACATCAAGAATTTTGTAGAGCCCTAATAGCAAACCACTTGACGATTCATTAGACCTATGTAACGTGCTAAGTGCACAAAAGATGAACAACAACTCTACATTTTGTACATATCTACCGCTCTGATCTGAATGCCCATGCTCATACCAGAATTGAACCCTCACGAGGAATTATTCATAAAAATTAGAATGCGAAAATCAGGTTAGGCATGAACTCAATTAGAACTCACCATGTGAGTGTGGTTGAAGAAATGAGCTCGACTCACAATGGGAGTGGGGTTGAAGAAATGAGCTCGATAGTGATAGTAGTAACATGGGTTTGCTAGTGCTTCAGTTACTCAAACTATATCGCACCGAAAATCACATAATTTACCAAGTATCAGACTTTTCCAAATTACCACATAAGATGAACATCACTATTATTTGAAACACCAAAATTATGCGAACATCTTCATTATAATTACAACTCAAGATCACAATTGTCTCCCCATTAAAATTTGTACATACTACAGTACATTCGAACGCAAAGGGCAGCCAAACCCTGTAGGGGGTTTCAGCTGCCCACCCATTTATGGCCGGACGCCTTACCCGCGCTGAAACCCCCCCCCCGAGCTACCAACGCAGCGCGCCCGGCCATATTGCAGTTTCCTCAAATGAACTCGAGAACTCACCATGTGAGTGTGGTTGAACCTGCGAATGGCAGTGCCCTTGATGCCACCTCCCTTGAATGGCTGGTGACCCCTGCCGTGCGGCCGGCCCGCGTGCTGTTGAGGCGGCCATTTGCCCTGCTCCTGCTTCTTGGCGGGGTTGACGGTGAGGGGGCCTGAGGCGCGGGTCGCCTCCAGCAGCGCCCGCCACGCCGCCGCCCGGCTGCTCACTGCCGTGCCGCGTGCCTCGAACCCCTGGTGTGGTGGAGCAACATTGCTGCGTCTCAATGGCATATGACGTGATGGTACACTACACATAACACAGCAACACGTGGTACATCTGAGCAACGCACTGGCGTGGCGCAACGCACTGGCGTGGCGCAACGCACTGGCGTGGCGCAACGCACTGGCGTGGCGCAACGCACTGGCGTGGCGCAACGCACTGGCGTGGCGCAACGCACTGGCGTGGCGCAACGCACTGGGGTGGCGCAACGCACTGGCGTGGCGCAACGCACTGGGGTGGCGCAACGCACTGGCGTGGCGCAACGCACTGGCGTGGCGCAACGCACTGGCGTGGCGCAACGCACTGGCGTGGCGCAACGCACTGGCGTGGCGCAACGCACAGGCGTGGCGCAACGCACAGGCGTGGCGCAACGCACAGGCGTGGCGCAACGCACAGGCGTGGCGCAACGCACTGGCGTGGCGCAACGCACTGGCGTGGCGCAACGCACTGGCGTGACGTAACATTTAGGCATGATTCAATGTTTGCATTTAAAATATGCTAAAATTGTCATGATATAATGCCTTAACATTTAATATCCCAAAATTGACCATAAACACATTGAACATTTCTACACAATTTGGTTGGTGGGGAATTCAAGTCTTGTCACCATGCACACAAAGTGCTGCACAACTATACAAACTGAATGTAGAAAATAATCATTAAGTTTCAAAATATAGCCCAAATTAAGCTTAATAAATGGTTACAAATGATTCACAAAGCACGATAATAACTTTCATAGAACAAAAATTATAAGATTTTATAGAGCAACACTTAACTATAGTGGATGCTTCCAATGAAGTACATATAACCATATTTTTTAATTTTATATTCAAAACGATATCCAAGAAGAGCAAAGGTTTTTATTTTTAATGAAATTTACAACCATTTGATGAATGATATAGTAACAAGTACTTACACAATTTCAATTTTAACCCATAGCCCAACACAAAGAGGCATGACACAGGTTGCAAGATTTCAATACATAATCCAACACAAAGAGGCATGACAGCTCACAAGATTTCAATATATAGTCCAATACAAAGAAGCATGACACAGCTCACAAGATTTCAATCCGTAGTCCAACACAAAGAGGCATGACACAGAGCTACAGACGCTCTTACAAGAGAGGGGTCGTTGAAGGCTGGCAGCTGCTGCAGTGTGACGGAGACAACAAGGCAGGCGGCCACCAGGGCGGAAGTGCAGCACACAACAGCATACGGGTGGTGACACAGCAGTCTGTCATACCTGCATGACAGCAACAAGTGTGTGTTAAGGAACCAAGGCACGATCTATAAGTAGTAGATGCAATATGAGTGCTAACTACAACATCACAGCATACAAGCAAAGCTTCAGAACTAAAGCTCATTGCTGAAAATTATTTTGTCCAAAACCCTATTTGTGAAACATTAGTTGCAAACATTATTCAAAACTAAAGTACCAAAACAATCATGCAAATGCAAAAACATTTAAATACTTTATATCTGAGACCTAGATATGATTTACCAAACATTAAAACCAGTATACAATTTGAACAGTACATAGTTACATACTCACCACAACATGACTAAATCTAAGGCAGGAAGAGTGGAGATGACGCACTGCTTCAATCTCTGCCATCAAACATGATGGCAGGCATTTTCATGATGCACACATCCTTCATACACAGAAGGGATCTTCAAAGATCACCATAAAAAGACACTCAGTTTTTTCAACATGCTTCTGTAATGGAGAAATAACTTACTAGAGTTCCAAACAAGAGGCTGTAATCTTAAAATTAGATCCAAAAGTAGAAGCAATAAAAAAAGTATTGAATCATTCAAAATTGTGCAGAACCAGCAGATTATAAAGAATGATAAATTTACCAATACCCAATTTAATACAATAAGAGTTTTGGGAAAAATTAACAGAGAACAAAATTAGTGGTACAAATGTAGCTGCTTGAAACTAATTTTTTTTTGGACAGGTTGTAAGCAAAGAAAATATTTGAAATAAGAGGACAAAATTAGAGATAAATTTTTATGCATTACAAAAAAAAATATCTAAAGAAGATATGCCTCTACAGAGAAGCTGAAACTTGAATTAACTCCAAATTATTTGAATTAATCAATAATTGAAGTTGATTTAGATGAAATTTATCATTATTAAAAAGCATCTGTGCAGCTATATTGCTATCTATGTCATTTTCCATTTGTTCAATCCATGAAATAAAATACTAAAACTACTCTTGACCAAAAGTACCAAAAACTGAATTGCAGTATGTTAGAAGATTTACAGAGCTTCACAAATTGTGCATCATTTTTTTGTTTAGTTCAAGACTTAATAACTACAAAAATCTTTGGAGGCCTCGGAATAATTTAGGATGAACTGGAAAATTTTTGGGTATCTATGTACAAGTTTTTTTGACACCCAGCCAACTATGCACATAAAAAATGCAAATTCAGGACAATGAAAAAAAAATAACAAAGCATGAAAAACAAAATGCAGAGCAAAACTATATAAACTAAATTGTCAAAAGAGATAAAAAGCATGAAAACCATAATGCTTATTCAGCAAAAAATTAATTAAATGCTCAAAGTTCTTTATTGCTGAAATAACCTAACAGTATCATTCCTTGTGATGCCAGTTGCTATAATACAGGATCAACAAATCTAATCTAAACAAGGCTAAACCTAATACCTATCCTATGCCTGCCAAAGAAATAGCGTTACAAAATGATTTTTGTGCAATATCTAGGCAAAAACTTAAATTTTTTTTCACAAGAGAAAACAATTTTACATTAGATAAGTTAGCCCAAACCTTCCTAACTGCAACAAAGGTATTTCAAAGAGAAAAAGGATAATGATACCATTTGGTATAAAGTTAAGAGAATGTAGAATCTATGCACAATGTGTTTCCATACAACATATTCCTATGCATACAAACAGCAAGTTCTAAAGGAAAGCTATAAAACAAGGTAAAAGTTGAAAATAAAAGATATTAAAAAAATTGATAGTATTGACCTGAAAAGAGATGCTTCTTACAAATCAAAACACATTTCATTTCAACAAAAAAGGCTTTTCTATCAACTCAGAAGCTTTCACTTTCCTCTTTCAAGCACTAATTTCCAGGACACAATATATAGTTGTACCTCCTAGAAGGAGGAGAAAATTACAGCAATTCATGAAATCTAAAAGTTTGCAACTAGAAATTTTGAATACATCACTTCGTAAAAATCAAGTAATACTATACTTGCAACCATTTCCTTGGAGTTTTCAACTTCAGTATATAATAGCAAGTAACAATGAAGCAACAAAAACAAAGTAGTTAAAACTTACAAGCTTCATTAAAATGAAACGAGGTTCATCATCAAATGACAGAATATGAATACCAAGCCAAATGCAACATTATTTAATATATTAAGCTCATTTCAGCTACACAAAAATATCTCTATCTTGGAAAATATAGATCACTACTGAAGAATCAAATGATAGTTATACCAACTACTCAACCAAGACAATTGTGATAAAGATATGTTCTTTAGTTTATGCTTCTATTTAGGCAGGTGCATATTTTTTCATCTGACAAACATCCACAGCTTGATGAAGTAGAGTAGATTCTGTAGCATTTATATGAATTACAAGTTCCTTCATCTTAACACAAGGTTCCTAGATTTTTCAATTAAAAAAAAGATTGAAACTTTTTAACACAATGCTTTTGACAAAAGAAATGGAATATGCAAGTCATTCATTTAGCCTTTATTTCAATTATTTATAAAAAATTCATTACTGAAAAATTGGTCAGAAGCTCATTTATAGAACTTGAATACTTAATACTTTTGCTCAACAGTTCAAGCACTTAAAAATACCATAACATGAAAATGATTGAGGAAACAAATTCAAAATGTATTCTGTTCTTCCAACTTACACTTCAGGAATAAAGTAGCTGAAGTATATTGGCATTTAAACTCTTGTACCATGCCATTCAATTACCATAACATAGCATATCAATTTGTAAATTTTTCAAAATTGTCATTTAGGGAGCACAAAACATGAATGCCAATAATTTACTGGACCAAATAATACAATCTTTAGATAAGAAATTAACATAACTCGATTAAAATTCTTAATCGATGCATTAATGTAACACTTAAAAAGATGTGATTCTCCAAGAAATATAGAAATTTAAAAATTTAGCATTAAGCTAATACCCTCGTCCTTAGAACCTGTCAGCACCACCTTCGACCTTTTTTCAAGCACCTCCCACTGGCTGAGTGACAAGAAGAGCAACGATAGTTATAACTCCTCAGTATCGTGCGAAGTCCGGCGAATGTACGATGGCTGTGACAGTTTCCGCACCTTTAGTGGAAGAATTGCTTGAAGCAGCAATTAAAGAGTACAAAGAAACATTTGATAGTGCCCCTACTGCAGCAGGCATTGCACCAGGAAGAGTAAATATAATTGGCGAGCATACTGACTACAATGAAGGCTTCGTATTCCCTATGGTAAGCGAACATTGTAAGGGATGATTGCGAAAGGATAATTTCGTACCGACGTGCCATGTTACTATAGCTTTTTGATCTAATATTCTCCGTTTCTGCTCGTAAAGTAGGTTTTATTTCTGAATCATTCAAGGATTTTTTATTTAGATTACTTTTAACGACTGATCAATATTTTTCGCATCTATTATTCTCATGGAGTAATATAATTTGAGATACTGATAAAAAGAATGTTGAACTATTGAATTTCCGATTGTACATGCATTTTATGTTTCACAAAATATGACTTACTATACCGGCGCGCCAAATTTCGACCACTTGCGCGAACACGAACTTGAACACAATCTTTCTCCCTAAAAACAGGGTAAAAAAGG